>PNEQ01049299.1:6436-34502 GCA_003012365.1 Medauroidea extradentata
CGGCACTTTCCCTAAAACTCTTCCCATTTACTCCCAGCCAATCACAAGCTCTGTGGACGACTGACATAACTAAACATTGTATTTTCCTCCGCACCGGTTTAATATATATTTTCAAATTTCACACAGCTTGACATTAACGTACACACCAACTTATGTACAAAATTTCAACTCTCTACGCTAACTAATAATAAAGTTAATAATATTTAATTTTACTGCAGGGGGTAAGCGAAGCCACGCCCCTGAGCTGACCTACTTCTTGCCCTTTTAGCCTTGGTTCCCACACAAATTCAAGGCTGTGGGCGAACTCTCGGCCGCCATTCCTAGCTTTCTCTTTCCTTCGGCGTGAAGAGTTAAATAGCCGTGACACACTTCAAAATACTCCTCTCCAACCCTTCGCCTCTGGCTAATATACAAAACTAAATTTAAAATAAATTAAATTAAACAAATTATTACGATTGAACAAGATTAAACACACAATTCTGATTACAATGAAGTGTCAACGGATTCTCTACGACAATTTTATCACATTTTGCATTATTTACAATGAACATTACATTTAATAGATACAAATGGCAAAGAGGCCTGTTACAATTTTTACGTTAATAAATTTCGCCTCTCATCGTGACCGATATAACCGTCATGTATTGTCTGTTTAAGTATTGAATACCTCTTAGAAATGTTACATTATACTCACTTATCGTGTGGCTATACAATGGCCTTACTCTGATTGGTGTAGTCAAGTGAGACACATGTCTGTACAAAGACACACTGCAAATATCCAAGTGGGAAGTTTTGGTCCACGCTCAACATCTAGGAATTCAGCGTTGGTGAGGGGTAACATGAAGTAAGTATGAAGCGGTGCCGGAATGAAGAGGCGAGGAAACGGGACATCCCCGAGAAAACCCGCCGACCAACGGCGTCGTTCGGCACGATTTCCACATGCGAAAATCTGTGGACCGACCCAGCCGGGAATCGAACCCGGGTCGCCTTGGTGGAAGGTGAATGGTCTGACAATTTATATTTACTTACTTTTAGCATAAAACGTTTGGTACAGAGGCAAGGCTTCCGCCTCGCCACTGTATCAAACACTTCCCGCGTTTAATGTGTCATATGAGTTACCCCTAGTGGCTTTTCTGGAGGCAATTGTAACGAGGCAGTTTACTGATGCCAGTTTGACGAACACAAATTTACATCCAGGGAGACGTGGGAATCGAATCCAGGACCCCTCGCACCAAAGTCGGCCGCTCAACAAACTGAGCAACGGGGGTCGGCTACCACTCGGCCACCACGGACCACCATGCAGCAGAGATAGTGATGTGTGCACCTAAGATGATAAAACAAAGTGGTGCAAATATCTACTGTGCCAAACACGTGGCTCTACAAATGGCACATCAAAATACTACGTTGTGTAGAACACCCGCAACTATGCAGTAAAGAGGTAAACAACGTACAAACGTGTAGCAGATGTAAACAGTTTATCTGACACGAGCACGTGTTCAATTTTTGTTTGAGGAATGCAAACGAGGAGTTAGTGGTATGAAGACAGGACTCCCCATCTCTCAACGCCATCACACGTTAATTCACACAATGTACGCACCTCCCTAGATAACATCAGACTACACCACTGACTTCAACACTCTCCAGTCTTAACAACAGAGCAATCAAACAACTCCCTCACTAACATGCTTCCAACTTCACATTAAAACTTCTCCGGCGTTTCTTTTTCAATTAAAATGTCCGAGCAGATAGAAGGAAGTAAAGAAGGGGCTGTGGGGATGGACCCTGGAAGAATCGTTGTCTTTGCTTCGACAATACGATCTGATAGGATAATCAAGTTACGGCAGCGAGGGTTGGCAACACTAGTCGTATATACCCCCTGTCACGAGACCACACATTCATCACACCCACTTGCTTTTGTACCGAGTACAGTCGCCACACATGGAAACTAGATACATTAGATACCTTCCCGAACACGCACAGGTTAAGAACTGGGTCAAAATCTAAATGACATTAATTAAATTAAGAAATATTTGCCTTGAACATGACTGCTCTGTAGTAGGAATAACTACTGTTCAGTTTTCAACGTAACGTAACTTTGTAATTTGCACAGTTAATGCAACTGTTTAAGTTTTTTCTCAACTCATATAGGCCTAATTAGGCCAATGTGATAATGGACTTGCAAAATAAACTGTATAAGAGGATTCGTATTCGAAATATTTTAAATTCTGAACTTCAATAATCTTTAAATATGTCTCTACCTGCATCGTCAGGAAAGTATTACAAAATATTATTTATCCCAGATACGGGAGATCAACTGGAAAATAATTCCGAGCACGAAAACCTCTCTCTCTCTATCTATCTATATATATATATATATATCTTGCGACTTCTGCTTGGAACTGCTTTCCCTTACGCAGACATAATTATAAATGCTTAGAGCCAATGACGTGCGGTGAAAGGAATTTAGCACCAACATGTATCAACGTCTTACGTGAACAGCTGCAGCTGTACTGTACAGCGCTGATTGGATGTTGCCTGGTGCTCTAACCGCAAATCAAAGCCGTGTGTTGTCGCGGTAACCTTGCTCTGATTGGTACAATCAAATAAGTGACGCCTCTGCACAACGCACATGTTGCCAATAACCATGAAGCACAGCTGCATCTGTGCACATAAGGCACTGAAACAAACTGTTGCACAATTGTTTAACCCAAGAATCTCTTGGTCTACAATGTTCCATTGGTGATGAATGTCGTGCTGGACTACAAGTTAAGTGGACACGACTGTACAACAGAGTCCAGTGCACGGCTCCAGCGTAGTTTCTCGTATCCAGTTATACACTTTCAGATACACAGTCAACGATAGTAAATAATATCACCTTTCTTTATGTACGGAGAATTAACTAGTGATTTTGTTGTATAGTATTTTTTGTGGGACTACAATTTCATTTGTGGAAAGAATGGCGTAAATTCGAACGAGCGCTACTCTGTTTTACGCATTAGGTTAATTTTCTACATACAAGGGACTGGAAAAGAGTTTTTTTCTTTCTTTCTTTCAAATTTGAAAGGCCCCAAAACTGTGTTTAATATCGTAAGCCAAAATTACTTTGTGACTGCAAGGGGAACTTGTGACACTAAATATTTTTCTTATATGGATAAGGAACTCAATGTGTGTACACAAAACCATATATTTAGTTCATCCATGTAAATGTAGTTATTTATTCACTTAAGGTGGCCGCCTACCCCACGTTTCAAATGCGCTGCAGTGTTCGTAAACAGTTTTTTTCTACGAAAATATTGCACGTGTGCCCATTATGCCAACGAACGAAAAGAAAACAAACTTCAGACAAGATCGGAACCTCATTGTTAAGACACCGCGCTCATTAAAACACTATTTCTAAGCCCTCCAACATAGCTAAAAACAGCCTTTTCAGACTTCCATACTTCAAAATATACTAACTGGAAGTATGTGAAACTCAGGTTGCGACCTGCACTGAACTCAGTTGCATACTTTCCACCAATAAAATTATATGGTCACCGCTTAGTGTCCCATAGTAAAAACCGTTCGGCGGGAAGCTTGCCCGCTAGTTCAGAGCTTGGCTGGTTGAGGCGACGCGGCATATGATGCGCGCTCCAAGGTCGACCATACTGCTCCGTCGCTTTTGATCCTCTCACGCACGGGTAGGCAGCGCTCTTAAGGGGCCCGCCTCGTGGCACATGTGTTTGTGTGAGTGAGGTATGGTGCTAAGGGCGACGTCGTATGGGTCATACAACGGTGCGTCGCCTCTACGCTTAAGGCGTGCAGTCTTCGCGAAAAAAACAAATTTCCTATGGGACTTTAAATGGTGACCCTATTGTTTTATTTACGAAATCACTTTACTAAAGTCCAATGCACTACCCTTAAGTGGTTTCACATGTATTCGGCTAGTATATTTTCCGCTATAGCAGCCTGAAAACCCCGTTTTAACCCATTTTGACGTGCCCTAAAAGGGGATTTCTAATACGTGTGTTGTCTTGAAAGTACTTAAGAGCAGTCGTCTGAAGTGTGTGTTCTTTTCGTAGACAAACGGCGTGAACACACGTGTATTAGTTTCGGTGTAAAAGGTTTTCTTTAAACACGCTGCAGTGTGGTTTTATGGCAACGAGGCGGGCCCCTTAACAGGTCCAAACATTTAAAGCTGCACAATATTGCGCCCCCAGCTGTCTCAAATAATCCTGGTTTATGCTGTGCGCGCTGTATTTTAAACAACAGAGGAGCATAGTTTGAAGTGTGTTCTTTCAATTGTTCAGTTATACGTAAAACAGAACACACCACGTCACAGTTGCGAGGACTTGATGTTCAGACAGGTCCAACAGTACAGTTGTGTCCTGGCTCTCAGGAATGGCCCTCCCTGAGCACCGATATCCCCTCTCGGTCCTGCTGGAGCGTAAATCACGCTGACACATTACAACCACGAAGACTCTAGGGATAGGAAGGGCTTGACGGGGGTCCAGTATCCCCCTGCCGTCTGGGGATGCACACAACTTCTCTCTGCGGTGAGCGACAGAGGTAGGTGTATGGTAGAGGGGTGGCAGCCCGCGTCTGGTTGTAGTTCCCTGCGTCGCCCAGAGATATCGCCACCTGCGCTGCTGTCTCGTCCCGCGCCCCGCGACGCCCACTGTTGCCAACTTAGCGGCATTTACAATTAGTTTAGCGGCGTAGAAAAACATCTACTCAAGAAGTCTTAATTTTAGCGGGTAGCTGAATTTTACCGGCGTACAATACGGTTTTTGAACCGGATTTTAGCATGCCGAAGTTCACAAACTACTGTAAATATCTCACTAAAATCCAGTAAAAAATATATAAATTTATGGAATAGTATATATAAGAAACGAGTTTTTTCCCTTGTTTTTCGTTTAGTTACTTCATGTTGTGAAGACGTACACATTTAATCACAGTTTTGCTGTTATTCGGTTTCTAGATCAAAATAATGCTCTATATGAACATTTGTTTCCAAAAAACTGCGAATAACACACATAACTACACCTCTAACTGTCGAAGTGAACTGTTTGGATCTCGACGACTGCCATATTTGTGTTTGCACGTCACTCGAGTCGAATGGTGAAAACGAATACGGCAGAAAACTGTACGCTCAACTTTCAAGAGCTCGTATACGGAATTAGTGTACTGAGTGAGTAGCGGCAGCCATTGAAATGACTCGGTCGTAATGCCAACAGAAACAATCCCGGTGGAAAAAAAAAACACATATTTATTACAATGATAAGAGCCGCGGATTTAAAAAAAAAAACTGCAAATTAGGAACGGTTTATGCGACATTTATGAGGCGTTCATTGTGGCTAATTGTAACACTTTGAACAGCTGCTTGCTTGAAAAATTTTCATAATTTATTAATTTTTTTTTTTTTTACGAAACCACCCACCCCTGAAGCCAATTTTTTAATTCGATAAATATGGTTTTAATTTGCGAAACACAAGGAACTGTACATTTTTAAATTATTTTCGGCAATGATATAAGGCGAGTGTTTATGTCCGTTAGTTACACAGGGCTAATATAGGATGTTCTTTAAATACAAGCAGCTACTTTGGTTCATTTAGGTATAATATATAGAAAGTTCATACGTGAGCCTCTTAATATACTATTATTTACAAAATTCTCCCTTCGCAAAAAACTAATTACCTTTAAATAATTGTTTCCATCTTGCGCTTTGTGCAATAGTTTAAATATATATATAATGAATTTTATGATAAATGAAATAAATTGTTCTTATTGATTACACAACACAAAAAAATGACTTGTTAGATTGTGTACGTGCATTTATTTTCCGTAGAGCAAGGAGGGATTTACAACAATGTTTACACATTGATAAATTCTCGCACATACATCCGCTGTTACTTCCCAAATATCTCAACACAGTTAAAACATAGGTGAACAGAAGTAATAAAAAATTAACTATTTTGATTTATAAAAGAGTCGGTTATGAATACAAAGCTACTAAGTATATTAATTTAGAAATTTTTTGAGAATTTTCAAGAGTCACATTTGAAAAATGTGTTCTCTACCGTATGTTTTGTCAACTTGTATGCGGAATATGAATCCGACCGCCCACTACCAGTCGAGTAGAAACTCTCATACGAGAGGCTCTCCGAGTGCGGCAGAGGTGTTCAAGCATACCAACAGTCCATTCCGAGCAGTACGGCAGGCGGCTCGACTGTGAACAATACTAGAGCACGTGTCTCCAGCATACCACATCCCGCACACGCAGAGGCGCATGCGAGTTCAACCACTCCACTCGTCTCGAATAGACTAGGAACCCGAACGATGTTGAGCATGGGCTGTACTACCGTGCAAGATTCCCGCAGTTCCATTTAAACTACGGGACATCAAGCGGTGACCATATAGCCTTCATTGATTGCTGGAAAGTCTGTCACAAATTTCAGTGCACGTTTCTCTCTGTGTTTTCTTGTCGTATATTGGCTCAATAGGCACACGGGAAACAGTTTAGTAAAATAACGTATTTCCCTGCACATTACAAGGTATTAGAAGCGCGTGGTAGGCGGCATATTTGAGGTAAGTGTGGATGAGCTATTGTCAGTAAGGCACCTTATATTGTAGGGTAAGTAATAATGAGACCTACGTCGTAACATTTACTGAACATAAACCACGATCAGACCCGCCCAGGACACTTGTAGACGTCACCAAGTATACTTCATATCAGTGGGAAAGTGCCAGTGACTTGGTCAACTGATTCGCGAAACTGTAACAAAGCAGCATTCGCTTGTCTTTATACTAACCTATTCTAAAAGTAAAAGTATATGGTAACAACTTATATCCATAGAATAATATTTCTACTAAAAAGACTGCTCGTCAATTTAGCACTCCGCTCATGAATGCAGTATTACTCGTGACGCATACTTATATCGCCCGTATTTCTTCCCTTTATTACAGTGTACTTCAGTCAGTCTAGCAGACTAGGGAGTCTCGTAACAACAAGCACACGCTTAATAAACAATGAACAATGTTCAGATAGCAAGTATAGGAGACACAGCTTGATGCCTGGCCTAGACATGAGCTAATTAATGACCAGGAGTCGCCTCACAGCATACTTGAGGAGATTCACAGATATGATGAGAGCCGTGTGTAGGGTTAGGTCGACCAGTGCAAGGCAGTTGTAGTCAAGACAACACAACCATCGCCTTCCCGGCAACAACGTCCTATGTCCTCACATCACCAACTGGTTCACACAGGGCGGGTGTAAAATTGCGTATTATTGTACCTGGATTATGTAAATAAACAAAGACTGGTACAAAATGACACGGGTCACTTTCCATCACTGCCGACTGTTTGATATTATCATAGCTCTGTGTCTGGCACATGACTGGGCGCTCCCATCAGTTACATACTGCTACGTAGTGAAGGTAGTAGATGGTCATGGTACATCATAAAGCTGCTCACCTGATGCATAATGTAACGGTCATTCCCATGGATACACAACACACTACTTTATAAGAATACATGTCGAACTAATTATTTCAAATGAAGTGGTTGTGTTAGCTGTTATTAGAACCTATGTCCCCTTATTATGAGCCTACCACACCGCAACTCGCCACACGAGATGTGCAAGTAGCCTAAAAACCAAGATATCTTGGTTAAGGTAAGGTAAAGGGGCTTTACGTCTCGTCTACAGCGAGGTCATTATAGACGGCGACACACAACTTAGTACAATGACACGATCTGGGAGAGGAGTCGGCCATGGCCTTTGTTAAGAAACCATCCCAGCATTCGCCTGGAGCGAATTCGGGAAAGAACGGAAATACTTAATCAGGATGGCCGGGGCAATGGATCTAACATGCGTCCCCTTGAATATGACTGTTACCTTTGCGCAATCTCGCCCGGTAATATCTTAGTATGTCAAAAGATCCAAATGTCAAAACGACGCAAGTGTATGTATGCATTGTGACTTATAGCGCAATTCAAACTACTGTGTCTTGTAAAATATGACTCTGTAATGAGGCTAGTCCATCGTCTCTTTAAGAGCAGTCGCTAGTAAGATTTCTTCTGTAAAGTCAGTGTTTCAGTCTATATCCGTATACCCGTAAATAACTGTAGTGGTGATACGTCTTTGTGAAAGGTATGAATCAATTATCTATGAGCCACAATTTACTTTAGTCTTAGCGAATGTCTAAGCTCACTCTTGTCAAGATAAATGAGAAAAGTCATGCTAGAATCTGTAGTTCAATCCTTTGTCACATGCAATAATATCATATTGTTGCAGATCTAGTTTGTGTGATATTGGACTACAAGGAACGAGACAAGAACCTAGAAGCTCACGCGACTGTAAGGCTGACGATTGTTAACCCGCCATGTTGTTACGCGAGTAAACAAAGTCAGCTGGACCTCAGTATAACGAAAGGTTATACATAGCGTATGAAAGAACTAGTTGAGAGTACCTACCATGCTGTTGACTGGTTCGAACGGCGCTCGTATCGTTCTGCGCATGCGCGAGCCGCGGAGCTGTGCCGGTTTTCTTATTGTAGTTTCCAATCTAACAAAACCTTAGAATTAGAGGATAGATATTTCTAATTTAAACTAATCTAAACTAATTGAAATCAACGTAAAACTGACACAAGGGTCGGGTGTAAAGAAGAGAGGAGATTTGCGCTGAGATGTATAAAGGAAAATGAACAGCCAATAGGAAGACACAGATATCAGAGACCACAGTCGTGTTGTCAGCATAGACTACACGTATCTGTGATGTGTGGTGACGGCAGAGGGAACAGCAGCGCTGCCAGGCGGCGAGACAAGGCACACTGCTCTCCCCTTGCTCCCTAGGGACCTGCAACCCTCGCCACACGAGGCAGGCACAACTAGGGGATTATCCCTGGATAAAGTGAAATATGTCCGAGCAGAGATTGGTCGTCAGGAATCAAAGTTAACTGAGGCGAAACTACACCGTGGCGCCCACAGTCACTCTACTGGTCACATCTACAACTATTACCGCATACTGACACATAGAGCTTCTGCACTATTTAGACGTTGGCCTCATTGGTGAAGTGATCCTCACAACTTAAGACATCTGTACACTACAGCGGATTCTTTTAACGCTTGTATATCCATATGTCAGAAAATAACTGTTCTGGAAACATAGTTTCTTCCAGCAAGAGTTAATAAAAATATTATCTGTAGGTGACACTTTTTACTTTAGTTCAGTCTTATGTGATTAGAGAGAAAAATAGCGAAAGTGTTAAAAATAGTTTTTTTTAAGGGTACTGCCGTACAGTCTCCTGAAGGCAAAGCAGAAAAATAGATCCTGGAGTCCGTAGAATAATACTTTGGCTTTTGACATATGCAATACTAACATATTATTACATATATAATGAGCGTGTTATTGGACTACAAGGACCGGGGTCTGCCGCGAGCTGTAAGGTCGACTCTTTCTTGTACATTATTTGCCTCATAGCCTCTATGTGCAAGGAGCTCAACTAGGGTCAACCTTCCTCTTGAGAACTTATCTTAAAGGAGTTCAACGATGAAAAACTCATAATTGTATGTTTGTATAGCAAGTGTTAATTTGCAGGCGGTACTAGTGACAATATACTCTTGTAATTTTTAATGAATACTATTCCCGTGTCAGGAGTGTCAAGTGAAACTTTGAATGTTGCCGACCATACACCGAATAAAAAACAACACACTTACTAAAATAAAATACTTTACTTGTTTTCGTTTTACGTTCCCTCAAACAGCAAATAGCCTTGGTAGATGTACACGGGGGTAGGGGTCTTCATGGGCATATTCCCAGCATTCACCTGGAGCGATCTCGGGAAACCCTGGCAAACCTAACTCAAGATGACCGGAGCCGGAGTTTAAACCCGGATCCTCCCGACTGAGAGGCGTGTGCTTTATCTTAAATCCACCAAGCTCCGTCAGCTTTAACTGAAATTAGATGTGACAGACAGTTTGTGTTAAACACAAAATTACATAATTTCGTATTTTCAAATCATTTTCTGAAAGTAACAGATATTGATTTGAATTTAAAAGTTTTTAAAATACAAAAAAAAAATTGATTTTGTTTCAAATGTTTTAGAAAATGGCCAGTCGCATAAAATTTCAGTGTAAATTATTTCATAGTTAGTTAATTGTTTTTAATTGGGACTAACGGGTTCCCGAAACACGCAAATGTTGGTTTTTACATGTCTTAATGGGAACACTATAGAAAGAAATAATAAATGTCATAAGACGATACGTCTACAAAATTAATACTATTTCGTGCCAACATATAATTATCAATTTATCACACTTGAACGCCTATGAGAGAACGGCTCGCCTAGCGTATTTATTTCCTTCCTATTTCCCTGTGCATCTGTATACCAAGGCCGTTAATCGGTTGAAGGAACTATTGAAATAAATTAATACAAAATTATGCATAAAAGGTGTTATAACTTGTCAGGTGTGTTCTACTTTACGTGAAACTGCTAATCTTCTTCCCAACTCACACTTCAAAATATTCTTATGATTATAAAATGTAGCATGTGTAGTGGAAGCATATCTCTAGGACCTCTGAAAATGGCAAAAAAAAAAAAAAAACGGGCATCTCCAAACTGCAGCATCTAAAACATGACTTGCGGAACAGATACAGAGAAGCATTCGTTTGAGTTTTCACCATTCGTCCACGTTACAATTATATGCAATCATATTTATAACGTCCACGGAAAGATTACACACCAATGGATGGCAGTGTTTGACGCGTAGTATATGTCACAGGCACGAAACTGCGTTCAAAACTAAGAAACTAATCATAGACATTTAAAATGTATATAAAATACAAGCAATAATGTGAAATAAATTAGAACTTTTAATATACCACGTTTTTAAAACTCACTAAAAAGTTTAACACAATTACTCATATGATGTAACGTGGAAGAGTTTTACAATTATTTAACAACGATGTTTTAAGGGCGTTGGACCCGTAAAAATTCAAAATTTTATATTTGTGCCAAACACTGTTCAACTTTTGCACATCAGATAACATGTCATTTCCCCCAATAAAAAAATTTTAGGCCCCATAGTTTTTGCGTAATCACTCATCAAAGTCTCAAAATGGCCATTGCGGTGTAGCCAAAATCAAAAAAAGTAATTAACGAATAAATTCAAAATTACAGGAACTGATAGTTAGTGTATCAATGTATTTTACGACATGGTTGACAAAAGTTAGTTTTGAAAATTTCAGTAGTAGCCAAAAGTCAAAGTTGAGCAAAAATTTACTCATTTTCATCAATTTTTTAAAAATACAAAATGTTATCGCTTTGTGTTCACAAAAGTGTCTTGAAGTAGCTCACATCATTAAGAATCAATATGAATTATCTTGTTTCTGCAAGTTAATTATTTTTTATTATTTTGGCTACACCGCAACTGCCATTTTGTGACTTTGATAGGTCATAATGCTAAAACTATGGGACCTAATTTTTTTTTATTTGGGGAAATGACATGTTATCTGACGTGTAAAAGTTGAACAGTGTTTGGCACAAATATAAAATTTTGAATTTTTATGGGTGCAACGTCCTTAAGAGCCGATGACGGTAAAGTCAGAAGAAGGGACAACACAACATCGGGATTCGAACCCAGGACCTCTCGCACCGCAGACCTGCGTCTAACCTACGCTACGGAGGCCGACTTATTTCTCCTGTGAAAAAATGTGTGTAAGATTACTTTTAAAAAAATACCTCGAGGCGCACGCAACACATAACAGTAAGGAGAGTACACATATGGTATATGTCGTTGAGAAAACTAACACAACAGTTCATATCATTTGCAGTGCAATAACGTTATAAGTGACTGAGGTGAAATATTCCTGCATCAATAATCTATCGCGCTCCAGGGTTTTTTCTTTTTAATCTTGCAAATATTTACAAAGAAGAAATAATTTTATACTTAGTTATTTTTTTTAAACATGGTGTATTAAAAATTCTTATTAACTTCAAATGATTTCCTGCTTTTAGTTTCAGCGTGTGAAATTTTGCAATCTTACGTTCTAAACACGTGGTAGGCTACATAAAAAAATCAAATTATTTTGTTATTGCGTAAATAATTAAATTTCTACCATTTTTTCCCTCTTACATTCCATTGTCATCCAGTTCTGAGCTATGTTTAAAGTGGCTAGCTAAGTGTTAACCTAGGCGAGTGTTACCTCAGCACATTGCTACCGAAAAGAAAAAGAAATATAACAAGAAAGGGAGTTAATAAAAACGTCGTAAAATGAGTATGACCAAATTAACGTGTTGATAACAACTCGAAATAAAATTATACGTCTTAAAAGTTATGTGAGAACGTGTTATTGAAAACCTGTTATGCTCACAACAGGTGAACTAAGAGTTATGTTTCTCAAAAATGCCTAATCACCTATACCGTGCCATTAACGAACATTTGAGTTTTTATAACATCGTGTAAAATGAACTTCAGAAAGTTGCATGAATTAATATTTTAAAATATTGTTTTTTTGTTTGTGAAGAAAAATTGTACGATGTTATCTTTCACGACTTAGTCGCTTTCTGGCCTAATAGTATGTCCAGGCGAAGCCTACGGTGACTGGAAATATATTTCAGTAGTAACCAATGTCTTGTATTTTATGTTATAGTTCACAATGTAATTTACTATTATTTTGTATTAATTTAAGCATTTTGTGCTCTTTTGTTTATTTAGAATAGTAAAATAATTAGTTGTCTTTGATATGCTTTAAGAAAGCGTTTGTGTTTCATGTGAATCACAGGCTTTCATTTAAAATCAACATGAAATTATACAAAATACTAATAATAAATTGGCGAATAATTAAGTAACTGAGAACTCAACGACTCTGAGCTAGCAAGCATTTGTAACTTATTTGCCTCCAACTTATACGACTGTCCCGCACCGAGGGGGTGTAACTAATGTTGGGAAAATTGAGTCCTGCATTTCAGCTTCGTCTAATATCCGTAGTTAAATCACAGCAGCACAGTCGCGATACCACATTTGTTTACATACACACAAATATCAACTACATATTTGAGCAATGCGGTTGTTGTAGGTTTCTACGCGAAGAAAATGGTAAATAGCAGATTGTCAGATAGTAATGTCGCTCCTATATTTGCGGGGAGCAAAATGTAAATGTGCAGCAAACGGATGAATTTCTGTTCCAACCAAACAAATATTCTTTCGTTTTCCGCAGGGCAACGCAAAAACTGCAAAATAAACAAAAAAAATGCGCAAGAAAAAATTACGAAAAAAAAAAAAAAAACGGGCGCATTCGCAATGCTGTTCCTTTGGTGTTTCTATATTTTCCCGTAGCTAGAATACAGCGCTAGTGAACACACACAGCAAAGAAGAAGGAAATATTCAGTACACATTCCATAGCATTGAGTTACCTCTCTTTCCGTAAGAGCAATGCTCGTTGTCGCGTACATAAGGTCTATCTGAGCTCTAAACACTAACAGTTTGAGTTTACAGAATGGCGAACTGAGCCATCGTAACCAGTTTTACACTTAGATCAAACAGATAAAACGATACTGATTTCACACAAACATAATAACTAATCAGCAGCGTAGAATAATGACAAAGACAAAAATAGTAATTCAAAGAGAAGGGAAGACTGAATAAGTATTTTCACCCTAAACCCAAAACATACTGAATAAATATTCGTTGGTATAGAATAGTGTTGTAACACTGATTCACGTTCAAGTAATTTGCAAAGTAAACATTTATAATAAGCCTGTATATCTTAGGAAGTGCTTCGTGTTTACATATGAATACGCAAGGTTCCCATTGCATACTATTATTATTATTTGCTCCTTTTAGAAAAAACTAAATTACCATTCAATATTGTTTTAGCTAAAAATAATATGCTTAATTTTTTTAATTTCATAAAAACTCTTTAAATAATTATTAAAATATAAGTGCTGGGTTTTAGTATCTCAGACACTTCGCAAAATAAATCAATAAACAGTTTTGCAGTTCAATTAATTATGTATATTTTTTTTATAAATTTGTAAGTTTGTATGTTGGTGTGCATATATATGTATATATGTATATATATGTGTATATATATACATATATATATACATATATATGACTGTGTTTCTTACGTGTTTGTGTATGTAATAATGTTTTGTGTCTTTAATATCCTTTTCTGTCTCTGTATATGTTTCAGTGCCACCTGGCAAAGGTTGGATGGTACTTAAATAAACAAAATAAATTATTATTTTTACTTAACATCAGTTATGCCGGCTGGTGACGGTTTAGGTGTTAAACAATGCTATATCGTTATAACAGAGCGAGGTAATATGGAATTAATAGAAAAATTGAAAGCATATTTTCCGTCTGTCTTTCAGAGGCACATTCTGAAAGTGATATTGGACACCAAACAAACTATTACACTCTACCGTAGGACTGACATCAGGCAAACAGATGTCGTGCAGGAAACTGTCTTAATGGGGCTTGAATGACGTAGGGAAGAAGTTCTGGTCTGGCTAGCAGTGTTTGGACAAGCAGCGAGGTCGTGAAGGCAAACAAAACTGCCGCCTTCTTGCGCGAGATCACGTGGATTCTCCCTCGTCTTGTCATTGCGTGACTTGCCGCAATTCCCAGCTCAATGGCTTCTGGAAGAGGCTCGAGTGAACGACAGCAGCTACGCCGATTACTTCGACCCGGCTCGAGTAAGCAGACTTCACAAGTGTACTGTCCCGGAAAGAAACAGACAGAGAGAATTCACAAGCGATTTTCTGCTTGGCTCGCCCTACATCGCGCTGCTACAGATGCAGGCAAGTTTCTGAACTCCGGATGTGACGTCTGGATCGTAACAGGCGGATCAAACTTCAGTCTTTCGTCGAGAGGAACTACGATCAGGAAATTCTGCAGGGAAATATTTATAGACTCGTGACTTAGGTAGGAAAACTTTGGCTCGATAGACTTCGGTGGGTTTAAGTAATTGTTTCCAACGAATCTCTTTGGCATAATACCGACAACTCTCGAAAGAATTTCAGTACTTATTTTAAAATTACCTTCTCGCAGTAGTAGCTGGGATGAACCGGTGACTGACATTTATACACTCTTCTGGCTCGTATCGCAAGCAACAAACCAACATTATAGAATGAAGGGTTGCTTTCGTAGGTGCACAAATATTGCCACAGTACTGGCATGTCTTGAGAATATAAAATAAAATAAACTGTAATTCTATAACATAATCCACGAGTTTTTCACTTCGTCCTCCAAGTTAATGTATGTTTCATAAAACATTACAAAAAGATAAAGAATCTAATTTATATTTTAACCCTTTGAGAGTCAACGAATACTAACAAAGTTTTAATAGTTTTTTTCTAATGGCAGCTTACAGTAATTAAAAACAATATGTTTATCACAATTACACACGCGTGTTTAAGCATTTAATAACAGATAATAAAGAAGACAAAATTGATTGTTTAATCATAATGGCAGCAATTGGCTCAGATATTCGCGGGAATTAAGTTCCGAAGCTAACGGTAACTAATTTCATACAAGGTTATTCGAAGAAGCAAACCACCCATTCGCTAGTAAATGTTGTCTTCTAGCAAGACAGACGTTTAATTTAAACTTAATTCTGTAACTCCATAGCCGTGGATTTAAAGGTTCAAAGTTAATTAAGAACGCCCTAAAATTTTTATCGTGTACTTCGCTTACATGGTCTGTCGTTGCTCACTTTAACAGTAGGGCCTATATACGCTAAATATTTTTCCCCTGACAAAATGTTCCAAGGTTAAGTATAGAATTTATTGTCGCATAGATAAGCTCAAAGATGGCATACCTTAGACTACGGTTCTCCAAACTTATTGCTTATGAGGGTAACTTTTTAAGTTGTATAAGTCACTCTAACCGGATAAGTATGATTCATTAAAAACTTAAAGACTCAACACAAAATAAGTAACTTAAAACACAGCATTTCACATACTCCACGTCACTAGACAACATATATGTGTATATATTCCCCGCAATTACAATGTACTCAAGTATACATTTGTCAACCTCACGACATATTCACAAGATGTACATTTCGAACACGTACAGCAAATCACAAACTTATATTTATCGCTTAGCTACAGGATATTGTAGGCACGTACATTTCCACAAACTTGCAGGCGAGCCACAAGTATGAATGCCACTTGCGCTTAGAGGTGAAGGGTCAAGTTATCAGCGAACAAATGTCGGTCTTATAGCCTGCACGTCTACCAGACCTTGATCATGTTCCTGATGTGATTGCACTATATAGTCACAGCGGAGACACTGTTTTATCTCTACAGACCACTGTACTTCTTATTATTCCAACCTCCCCTCAGGAAATTTGCACAAAATTGTATACGTATATGTTAATTTTTATAAAGTCGTTATTTCTCATAATTTACTAATGTATGATATTGCTGTCTTTCATCGATTGGTGGCGGTACTCGTGATTATGTGGTTCTCTTTAGTGGCCGAGTCAGGCGCGTGCACATCAGCGCCATGTTGTCGATGGCCAAGACTGCACGTTGTTGATAGGTGTGGGCCTGGCCCACTTCTCCAGAAGATGCCAAGTAATGAAGAGCTGACGAATAACCTGGGGGTGATCGTAATGTGGTAATGAGCCTAACGAACATTATCTTAGCCAAAAGCGGATGGCCGATGTAAATTATAGGTTAGATGCCACGATTTTTTAAAATTCCCTTTCATCTTCCGCATATCTTTCAAAATTGCGATTCATTGTAATGTTGTTGTTTTGTGCATTTCATAGATTGATTTTGTTTCTGAACCATGGTCGTTCTCAACTCAGACCATTCCTCTGCTTGGCCCACTTGTGTTTTAACTCCCGAGAGAGAAACCTAGCAGATTGTCATTTGTTTCGTCGCTCTTCAGCGTTCGGCGGAACTGTGCCGCTGATACGACGTACCGGCAATGTGATTTCTAAATACTAAAACCTTGTATTGTAGGAAAAAAAATAATTTTTACGTGAATTTGTAAAGGAAACTTCGTATAATCATTGGATGTTATGAAAGACTTTTGGCATAGACATACTAATGTGTTTGAAAATTTAGTTATTGATATAATTGAGTGAAACTGGTTTAAACTATAAATTTTATTAGTAAAGCCTTGAAAAGTCGCTGGCGGTGCCTTACCATTGCAATTGTGAATGATTTTTTTTGCTAAACTTGTTATGGTATATAAGGTATAGGCATGGAGTACTACGCGAATATACGTATCTATTATAACATTTTGTGTAAGGTATAGGTGCGTTAAAATATAACCTATCATGAGTACATATTTTTATGTCTAGCCTATTAACTGGAGTTTACATACATGAAAATATAATCTACAAATTTGAATAACTGAACCAAATAAAGATGGGGAATTTAGTGGCGTCAGAGGCGATTTGCGAAAATTTAAAAAATGCACTGTTATAGACATTTTCTTGTTTATTTACTTTTTTAATTTCGTAGTTTGTTGCCAAGTGTGCAAAACTCTAAAGTGTTAGGCCTAGTGGTGCGACACAGTCTAAAACATACAAACACGGTCATATGCCCTACATACATTTTGTATTTTTCCTATAAAGTAAATGTTAAATTAATTGTTTAATATTGAATTCAGCTAACATCAATGAATTTGTATCAATTTTCTGTACCTTCCTGAGAGACAGTTAAAAGTCAAGTGTACCGACAAAGTCACCGCTAGACGTGTCGGTTGCAGTTTACTGTAACAATACAGTGTTTCTATATTGGTGTTATAAACATTTTGTAGATGTGTTCCTAGCAAAGGTACTAACAAAAAAGTGCATGTGAACGTGGGTCCAAAAACTATTTATTTCCAAGTTACATAGCGATATGTAAATTAAAAACAGTAACACACGTGTGCAAGAAGCAATTGATAGGAAATGAATTGTAAACACACGGAGGTGGTATTACATCCACTGTACTCCAATATCAGTGGCCACAACATTAGCGTTCACTGATTCACGTCCCAATCCCACAAAGCATATGAAAATGTGAGTGCATACCATAGACATCTGGTGGTACATGACTAAGCTGCTAATGATACAGGTGATGTAATGAACATTACATGAATTGATCAACTTATCTTCCCCATACTTCAGTGCATACTGTAAACCTGTACTCCAAGCTCCGGCCTACGCCATTGAAAATTCCTGAGCGCATCGTATTTGGTCGAGCCATATTGGATACGTCTCGAAGAATGTCGGTGTTCGGCAAGGACTTTGCAAAACCAAAAACTTTACATGTCTCCAGATGAAGTTATCCATTTGATTTAGATGCGGTAATTGGGCAGGCCCAGCTATAATTCCCTTCGACTAATCCATCTTGGTGGAAATGTATAATTTAAATACTACGAGCATGTAGTGGGCGGGAGCACAATTGTGCATATTCCACTTTTTTTACAGTGCCCAATGGTACACCTTTGAGGAAGTGATGCAGCTCGTTCCTGAGGAACTGAAGTTATGGTTGTACAGTCATACGATGATAATGGAAACAGGGCTCTAAAAGATGATTAGATTATTAATGATTCCACCGCATGAATCACTGTTGATGCACTTCATGAAGATAGTCATAAGCAAAAGCATGACAGTTTTGATAATTTATGATACCATCACTTGTAAATACTGCCTCATCACAGAAGATACATGCAAAAATTGAAATAACACAACATTCTGCTGTAACATGCGTGAGCAGAACGATCTTCTTGGTGCAAAATCCGCAGAAATAATCCTAGCATCGGCTGAATGTGATACTGGTACAGAAAGTTCTCGTGCAGAATTTTCCACACAGTCATGTGACTAACACATTTCCTTAGCAATGTGTTTTTGTTATCTTATGAAATGTTATCTATATCACAAAGAACCCGTTCATCAAGCTTAATTTTACGTCAGCCAACAAAGGAAACACATCGCTCAAATGAGCAAATCTCTCGCAAGATTTGCTGGACACTTGTGAGTTTTTTTTTTAACAAGTTGCCTGCGTGATACCTTTCTGCATAAAGTACACGTGCTTGTACAGCATTTCCATCTGAAAGGCCATACACATAATGCATGTCAGTCTGTCACTCATGGGATACAATCATCGTATTGTACACAACACAATGTGGATGTACTCAACTCCGTGGCATCGCTCACAGTACAGACGTCGACGATGAACACAAAATATTCGACGAACGATGAACACGTGCCGTGGCCGTGGAGGTAGGGACTTTATTTCCCATCTACTGTTTCTTGTCCACATGTTGCCGTTTTGAATTCACCTATCGCTATGTAACTCGGAAATAAGTGGTTATCGGACCCACGTTGACATGATTTACTTTTAGTACCGATGTTATGAACACATCTCCAAAATGTTTGATTCCAATATTCTTACATTAAGTATTAAGTGGTCACATCTTTCATTTAGTGTAATCAGAACATAACGAGGGCACTCTAGGCTTGGCAATATTTGATCTCTACGGCCAATTCTTGCTCACTCACCAGTTACCTCGTCGCCTCTAAGCGCGAGGTTCTCATCATGCACCAGCTCTCCGTTCGAGGTTTACTCTTACACGGCCGTGTCTCTCATAGCATTCGTTGCTTTTTCATGATCGAAAAGATCATTTACAACTATTGCAAATCGAATTGATGTTAAAATATCACCTTGAAATACATAAATTATGTACGAACTGCTAAAGCATAGTTACGAAACGATAAAGATAATTTCAAATTTACGATAATAATTAATAATTATGTGTTGCCATGTAATGAATATCAATTAACGCCAAGTGACAATTAAGTACAAATGTACGCAAAAATAGTATGTGAGAGATTTCGGGTAACGTTTAACATCGAGTTCTTCAGCGCTGGTGAGGGGTGAAATGAGGTGAGTATGGAGCGGCATCGGAGTGAAGGGGCGGGGAAACGGGAGATCCCAAGAAAAAACCCAACGACGGACGGCACCGTTTAGCACGATTCCCACATGCGAAAATTTGGGACCGACCTCGCCAGGAATCGAACCCAAATCGCCTCGGTGGGAGCAAAGAATAGTAAAATGTAATGTTCATATAAAGACACCTTGTGGAAATTCCCCCGACTCTTCATATATGATACGTAAATGAATAGTTCGTGCATACTTTTTAACGGTTGAAACAGAAAACGTGGCGACATACAGCTGCACTAACCTATGTCCCTGGCGCATGGACAATGTTGTAGAGTCACGAGTATTCTTTTTTTACGCAAAACCGCTTAGCTTGTTAATATTAACTTTTACCTACTAAAAGAACACACACTTGAAACTACGCTTCTATCATTTTAAAAATTCAACACGCTTGTTACAAACATGATATTCGGGCCTCTCAAAAAGAAGACCGTACATGCCATCTGCTCAGACCTTCCTCGTGGCATCACTACAACCATTAATCAGGAGCAGGGCTGCTTCACGGGGCAAACAAGTAAAACCTCTTCCTGCGCACCATTCAAATATCGCCATTTACATTCCCGGTTCATGGGACATCCCCTCTGCCCCCTTACCGCACCATCTACGAACCCTTCTACCCGCCCCTGGGTTCAGTACTAACGAACAAGAAAGACCTGCTTATGTAGAGTGCCTCGTTATCGAACAGATAACAAGCCATCCTCTGCATTTTGCTGCCTTCAAACATTACTCATACTATAAAATGAAAATAAACATACAAACAACGAGGTACGTATTTAAAATAATTCCCTGTTAATAAAATAAGTAGGCAAAATTTTATTATCGTGTAAACACAAATTATGTTTCACTAATGCTTTTAAAATTTTAGTTCTTCAAATGATAATTTGTAATAAATTTAACTTTTAACAACACGTGTTAAGCTATAATCAAAAAAATGTAAAGATTTTTTGGTTAGCAGAATGTCGAAGTCGTGTGATGATGCCGTGAGAAGTGAGAACACCGTCTGTTAGTTCAAAAGTAAGGCATTCTCACGTGTTTCAAAATGGCCGCGGCAGTACAGTACTATCTCCGCATACGGCGATACAGGTCCTATTACAGCTGGGGTCAGTTAAGGGGGATTGATCCCTGTCAGATCGGTTTTACGAGTTTTCTTGTAAATCAGGGAATATAGACATTGTTTTACTTTTTTACGCTTACAAGGCATAATTTATTGTTTCATTCACTTTTTGTAATCCATATGGCATTGTTTATGTTAATGCTGCGGCCTCTGTAGTCGCTCCCGTAAATAAAGCAATTTTCCCTTTTCAGCTGTTTCCCGTTGCAAAATATAGAATGTATTATGGTTCCAGCAATTACAGAAATTCGATTAAGTTTGTATCTATGCCCTGTCGTGACAAAAATTTTGATACATTGACTGGATCAGAAGTTATCAAGAAAAAACAAATAAATCCAAGGTGGTAGGGATCAATACCCCTTAAGGTCTCGAACGTTTCCGAAATAATAATTTTTTAAAGTCTGAACGACGACAGCCGATGTCAAAAAATCTGTTTGGCACTTTGTTTTGTTAATGTTGACAAAATTTTTGATACACTGAATACTATGACTTTAACTAGTTATACAATTAATTACATTTTTGTTGATTGACTTATTAATCGGAACAGAGCAGTTACTTTGCTTGAATAAATTAGTCATCACAACAAAAACCATTTTAAAGAAAATTGCCAAACCGGTTAGTGATATTTGCGCTCTCGTTTCATGTTAATAAATTAAATATCACAAGAACAGCGGAAACATAGGAGTCGCTTGGGGGTAACATGGTGGATGTTGTAGTGCTTGTTTCAAGAAACTGTCGCTTCCACTGTCCTGTCCATCGCTGTTCTACACCCACCTCGCAGCACTGTCACCAGCGCTCAGGACTCGCTGTCCAATATATTTCCTCTCACTGATCATACACATGAGACAAATAATTGCTACAGTCCACCGAATATATGTTTGTATATGGCGAAACTAATACGTACATGATCCAACAAAATCTTTGTTAGCCGAACAATGTGTCAAATACGTTAAATATTTACTCTATTGTCCAAACAAAGTGTATACTCAACTAGAGTAAACACGTTGTTGATTCAAGTTTTATATGCCTGTTTGATCATATACACGCGTATGTATGATACATACTAACAAATCTTTGTCTTAGTGTAAAACCCTACAAAAATTAAATTAATTAGGTTAGATAAGTGTTAAAACTGAATAATGATGTGTAATTATTAGTATACATAACAAACACAAAAACACAATGACGTAGATTGTTTCTAAATGTATCTTGCCTCCAAAAACTGCGGTAACATCAAATGTTCGCTCCTCAATACACTCAAAATATTTCACCTCATCCTACTACTAATATGAATATGCAATATAGTTAACTTCTTGAAGGGCATAAAATTAGTTCAAATATGTTTCTCAGAAAATCATAGAATATATTCCTAATGTATGTATATTGTGTGTATATATATATACACATACATACATACACACGTACATACATACACACAATATACGTATACACACATCTATTTACATTTACACGAAGTTTACCAAAGATAACACATTTATCAAGGAATATACATTGATGCACATTATAATAACGTGTGCTGCTGCCAGATAAAAGAAAATTAAAACATTCCATATGAATTTTACGTAATATTTCTTAGGAAAAACTAATTTACCTTATAAATGATTACGTGATGTCAGAAATAAACACACTCTTAAACATAAATAATTAAAGTTAAACTTGAGAAAATCTGTATAAAATACTAATACTTCACGTGCTTTTAGTACTTCATGAAAATTAAAGTAAGAATAAAGCAAAAGAAATATTCCTGGTAAGTTAACTTAACCTGACAACTGAGACGTGTTGAACACTTTTTCTTTCCCAAAAAAAAATTATTTCCATTAAAACTTGCAGTTCATTGAGACATGCTCATAATGAACGAGTAAATTGACATACGAAACATGCGGCCATGTGTTTTACTACAATATATGCCTATCATGTACGCGAACAAATTATAGTAAACAATATTGTGGGGTATATCAATGAAAAAATGGAGTGTATTTCATTAGATAACAAACTGCCTAACGTTCGTAGTTCAGAGCTCCATACAGTGTCTGAGGTACGAAAACACGAGAGCAATAAGGTCTAGACTGGCTCGTGCGGCAACAAGCGGGACGCCTACTATGTTATGTACGGCAAGCGCGTAGCAAAGGTCAGCGTGTGCCTCTCTAATTATGTTTTACGATTCCTATTGGTGTTTGTTATGTGATAGCAGCCAGAAAAGCTGATTTTTAATCATTTGAAGTGCCCCGAAACCTTGTTCCTAAGAATGGTATCTAGAAAACGACAATACAGAAACATTGTTAAAATATGTTTTTTTTTTTTTTCGTAGATAAATATATGGGAAAAAATATTTAGTAGTAGTAGTAACTTTTTCCTAATACGCTTCAACTATGTTCATGCGCCAGCTGTGAACAATAATCTATGTGCAGGGAGAGTATGCTATAGTGGACAGACAGTATGTTACTGAACAGTTTCTAGGATTTAACTGCTAACATTACAAGGCACGGGACGGTACAAATTTACGTAGCGCTGGTCAAAGCAAGCAGCAAACTATATTGTTGTTGGGGTTGCATTCCCACACCAACACACTACCAAACCATTGGCATTTGCCAATCCTAATCTCGTGTTTGATATCATTTATAGGGGGTACATCCAGAAAATATTTCTTTTATTATTTATATCATCAGAAAATATGACTCTTTACGTTATAACATGAAGTAACAAGCTTAACTGCATCTGACCGGTGAATTTTCCCGCGGATCTCCCGTTTCGCCAGCTCGTGCATGTTTCGGCATTATATGTACGCAAACAATTTCTAATGATTCTAATTCCCACATTGTTAATGCAAAGTAACGCAAAACCTTGAATGATAAAACTCACAAAGTATAATATTAGAGTAAAATACCACTTGAAACGTGACACACAGTCTGCATTTATTCATGTAATGCTATATTCAAAACTTGGGTACCACAACAATAAACCCTGCTGAAATCTAACTTTGGGTGAAAAAAAATGAAAAGTATTAATGGATATGAGCAAGAATCTTCAGTTGCCTTAAGGCGCCCGCCTACTGGCCGTGTGTTAGTGTGAGTGAGGCACGGCGCCAAGGGCGATGTTGACCGGCTCATCTGGTGTGATATAGTCTCTACCGCAAGACACTGAAACAACGTGCAGTGGTATCGTAGATCACTCGCCTGACTGACACTTTCAGTGGAGACCCCGTCTTTACATCGTAGAAAATTTTCAACAAATTCCATTGCGTGTTTCTAGACTAGTTTCGCACGAATCTCGTAACTACTTTCCAGATGTGACAGGTTGGAAAAGCTGTTTTAACCATTTTGAGGGATTCGAAAATGATTTTTCTAACTGGCATGGTTTCCGTCATCGTTTGAAGTATATTTTCTTTTGTTAGATCGACACGATGGGTTCATGTGGAATAGTTTAGTTTAATAAAACGTATTTACGAACACGCTGCAACGTATTTTAAGTGCGTGGTAAGCGGCGCCTTTAACGACATCGTGCATTTTTCAGACAGCAGTCAAGGCATTACGATAAATACACTTCACTGAAATATTTTTACAACACTAAATGCATACCTGCAAGAAGGTTCTTGATCTCCACTGGGGCGATGTCTTCATCTAGCCAGCAACCATATTTCACGATGCATACTGGCCTGACGTAGTTTCTGGGATACTGAACGCATATCGACAAAACGATTCCAAACCTCTAATGGTATGGTATATTTTTTCAAACAGCGGTCAACCTTCACGATTAAAACATCAGACCGATGTTTTCCTTTTACAACAAATTTGTATTGGCAAATTTACAACTACTCGAAAACTCGCTAACAAATCACTGATATCACAGAGACTATAGTCAGTGCACTAAGGAGTGTCTAATTTATTCTGGCTTGATTGTTTACAAAAACCTCTTTCCAGAACAAAAAATATCAAGTTAGTACAGTCACCTGGGGTAACATCGTACCAGGGATTTTCTTTCATATAATAGCTTTGTGGCATTCAGCCACTAAGCAAACTTTAAGATTAACAAATACATGTCTCTAGAATACAGCCGTATTATCAAATTCTGAAATACTTCATTTGAAATTAAACTAGGCTGGAGATACAAAGTTGCCTTGACTAGTACAAAGTTACCCCAAATAACTGTATTGTCTTCCTAGACCACTGTCCATACTTCCTATAGCAGGCACCTTGCAAACATTGAACTATCATTGTGTTGCTGTGTGTAGCGTCTCGGTTCACTGATTAAATTTATAAGTATTATTTTCTTACGGTTTACTTTTTAGCGTGTTTCTGCTACTTGACAGTAATGCAATATAAATATGTTTGATAGTTTACCTATTTAGAATAAGGCGTCCCAGTAAAAATAACATGTGCAATATCAAGGCAACACGTCATCCAGATGCTATAACAGTTACGTATTGAAATGTTCAATTTTATTATATCATCTATATTGCCTATTACGAGATGTCGTGGAGATGTGGTTGCAAGCTTGACTACTGACAAACAATCATCAGTTCGAGGAAAACACATACCACGCGGGAAAATTCAGTGCTTAGTAACACGTGTAAAATAAATAATCATGTACAGTATATTATAGCAGTACAAGCAAAACTTTTATACGGAAATATTGTATATGTTATGTATTTGTTATGTTCGACGGTCACTGGTCTGCTATATTAATTATACTCATAGGCTGCAATTACGACATTCAGTCGTAGCCAGCCAGTTATAACATATGGACGATACTACACAGCAATATTCTGTAGCAAATGTATTAAGTGCCACCCTTGATTAGTGGAGATACATACATTTTGGTTTACGATTGTCAGGCACGAATACCTCATGTTTATTGGCAGGCCGGAAGTAATCTCTAAGAAAATGGATCACACATGAGATTTGATGAAAAAAATCACACACTTATTATATCGGCAACTATATGATAATATTACATGTGTCGAAAGCCAAAGAATAGAGCTAAAGGTTACATGATGTACTTTTGCCTGCAGGAGACTGAGTTCTGAAGCTATGAAATTTACCATTTTAGTAATGTTTACTTTTATTATTATCATTTTAATAGAATACGACAGGACTTAAGGAAAACATGGGGTCTATAGACAATAGCTTCTAATGTTTGATGGAAAGTGACAGTATTCCTAGAACAGTTATTTAGGGAAATGCGGGTACACGTGAGAACATTTGACAGAGAGCGTCTTGCTAGCGACTCTGTCAGGGGATGAATGGCCTCGGCACCGCAGTTGAGCTGAACTGGTCTAGAACTTCTCAAGTAGTCAGGACTGTGTAGAGGTGTGAGGAGGAGGGACCGTCGTTATTACATGCTCTATGGCAGCCATTACAAGTCTGCCAACTTGGGCGTGCTACTTAGCAGCTAGGCGTGCCGCGTTCATGACGAGGTAACAGGGCTTCTCTCAGAAGAAAACAACTTCCTCCCTCCCAGTAGTGAGATCACCGCAGCTGCATGACTTACCGGCAAGTCGCTGGGTGAATCTCTAACATCGCCCTTGCAAGAGGCGTGACGCTCAACATCGCCCCCTGAACATACAAGAGCGATGCTACTCTGTGGAAGAACTGACAGCTTTATTTCAGTCGACTTCTGTTCGAGATACACGTAACTTCCAACCCTAGAGTAGCCAGGTACCTGAATAATTTAGAACAATCCCTTCAATGGTTTAATTTAATAAAATAAACAGTTTCTTTGTCATTCGTCATAGCGAGCGAATGCTGCCGACTTGCAGAAAACCTCACTGTAAAGAAACTACTTTATTCCTTTTTTGCGTTGTATAAATGTTATATGTTTTATTAAAAAGGGATAGTCATTGCTTTTATCCTTTTGTTTAATAGTATTTTTTTTTTCACGTTAGCAAAATTCGCTTGCAATGGCGTATGATCAAACTAAAGGTTCACTTATATAATTTATTTATTTACAAAAGAACTACGCATCCTGACAAAGTTTCACACGCTACATTAATTTAAGTATAATTGTACGTTACAAAAGACTCTGAATTACGTCTCCTGCGGCTCTGTTTTGAACAGTTTAAGCGAATAATAATCACAATACTCGTGTTGCATTGGAAAAACTGTTTTTACGAAACGGACGCCATCAACAAAATTTAAACGAAGCAAATAAAATTCTACTTCTACAATTTTTAATTAGAAAATGTAGGTAGTAACAACTCGTAAATTTACGTTAATATTAACATATTCGTTGGTATTTAACGTATTTTATTGCAGTAGTTGTAAGCACGTGGAACCCTGACTTCAGGCTTCAGGTATCTTCGGTACCGTTGTGTGTTTATATATATATATATATATATATATATATATATATATATATATATATATATATACACACACACACACACACACACATACAGGATGTCCTATAAGTCCGGTCTCATAGGACAAATAGAAATTGGCGAAATATGGAATGTCTTAAGACTGCTATGTTCCGGAGTGACCTTGACGTGCGCTTCTCGTGCCACGTGTTCGAGCAGTCTGGAAGGCGTGGCGTAGGGCAGAGGGCGCGGCTTATCACTGTGACGTACGTACAGAGAGTCGCAGTGGTGGGGGTGCGAGCAATCTTCCTATCACTTCCCCTCCCTCATTAGTGTGCTTGACGCCCTGAGAGGAAGGTCATGCTGAAAGAAGCTAACCAGGGTGTCGAGCCGGCAGGTTAAGCGTCTCTTGCAACTGAGTAGCTATGTTTGATGACGTGGGTGTTTTGTAACCCAACAGCGCGTGGCGCGAATCAATTATTCCTGGCGGATATATGTTACACAATAGCTGTGCTTAATTATATACAAACAAAATATAAGTACGCAATATTTAGACAAAGAAAAGGTCGAGTGCACTGTGTACCTCGGTAAACTGTTTTGAGGGACGAATTATGTTACTTTACTGGACAATGGTTTTATTGCCGAACTTAGCTTCTGTACTTTTTTTTTTCGTGCGTGAACTGTTAGCTTTGATATGAAGATTACAAAGGT
>PNEQ01049301.1:0-20197 GCA_003012365.1 Medauroidea extradentata
TGTGACGTTTCTCATTTGACAGTACCAATCACAATAAGGTTACTGTAACACCACACGTCTGTGATTTGCGTGTAAAACCCCACGACACACGAATGTCAAAACATCCAATCTCTGACCGTGAAGCAAGTCTGCAGACGTGCACACAAGTCACTGACACAAAGTGAGGCAAATTTCTTTTCGCGAAAAGTTCATGTCTCTATCCATAGGTAAATGTAACTGAGAAGGCCTAGTGTATAGCAATGTGCATCACACAGAGATGAACAAGAAAGGCTAGTGGTAGCATATTCGGACAGGTGACTAATTACATAGATAGCCTTTACTTTCGCTTGGACTCTGGGTTAAGTCAGCGCCCTTAAGGGCGTTGGACCCGTAAAAATTCAAAATTTTATATTTGCGCCAAACACTCGTCAACTTTTACACATCAGGTAACACGTCATTTCCCAAAATAAAAAAAAAAAAATTAGGCCCCATAGTTTTTGCATAATCACTCATAAAAGTCACAAAATGGCCATTGCGGTGTAGCCAAAATCAAAAAAGTAATTAACTAATAAATTCAAAATTACAGTAACTGATAGTCAGTGTATCAATGCATTTTATGACATGGTTGACAAAAGTTCGTTTTGAAAATTTCAGTAGTAGCCAAAAGTCAAATTTATGCAAAAATTTACTCATTTTCATCAATTTTTTAAAAATACAAAAACGTATCGCTTTGTGTTCACAAAAGTGTCTTGAAGTAGCTCACATCATTAAGAGATGATATAAATAATCTTGCTTCTGCAAAATAATTATTTTTTATTATTTTGGCTACACCGCAACTGCCATTTTGCGACTTTGATAGGTGATTATGCTAAAACTATTGGACCTAATTTTTTTTTATTTTGGGAAATGACATGTCATCTGATGTGTAAAAGTTGACCAGTGTTTGGGACGAATATAAAATTTTGAATTTTTACGGGTCCAACGTCCTTAAGAGTGTTCAAGTGCAATAAAATCATAATTTTATATGTTTATGAAATAGTATTAGTTTTATTGACGATACTAGCGAATACAGTTTCCTCTTACAAGACAATTTTATCTCTCATAGTTTTCTCATGACGGTGCGTCAAAATCAAATTTGCATGTTATGCTGCCATGCCAATAGTGAAAACCAATTGCCTTACGAAAGTAAAATAATTCATAGTGAAATAACATGTCATGGGCAACGTAGTAAAATTTTAAAACACATCCAAGAACTATTTTTATATTTAAAAAAAAAATTTGAGTTTGGAATTTTTTTCTGTACTTCTGCGATCTTTTAACAAATTCCAAACATTACGTTGTGAGTTTTAAAATGTTTCATTGCAGGGCTCACGGGATGTTAGTTCACAGTGAATTATATCATTTACGTAAGTCAACTAGTTTTCGCTATTTGTATGACAGTGTAACATACAAGCAAATTTCGGCTTTGACGCACAGTTATGAGAACACTATGAGAGCTGAAATTATTTTGTAAGAATAAACTGTACTCAGAAGTGTCGTCTACAAAACACTATTTCATAAAATATAAAATTATGATGTAATTGTACTAAACATCCTTATGGGCGTGGTCTACCGCAATTTTCATCATCATAATTTTTTTTATTTGTACCAGATATTTTTTTTTCTTATTGTAGACACAAAATGTGACTAAATTTGGCTCTCATGAAATTTTTTTTATCTCTCATAGTTTTCGCGTAATGGCTTGTTAAAGTCATATTTTGCATGTTTCCGTTTTAACGACTACACTAAAACCAACTAATATACCAAACTAAAAAAAAAATCACAATGCATAAAGACATTGCTGGCTACAATGACATGCTCATAAAAATAAAGAATAACAATTATTTGTATTTTAAAAAAAATTATTGAATTTTAAAAAATTTTTATTTTCAGTTTTAGCATTTTTTTTAATTAAAATAATTTGTATTCTTTATTTTTATGAGCACGATATTGTAGCCCGCAATGTCTTCATCAACTGTGATTTCTTGAGTTTGGTATATCAATTGGTTTTAGTGTAGTCGTTAAAACGGAAACATGCAAAATATGACTTTAAACAAGACATTACGCGAAAATTATGAGAGATAAAAAAATTTCATAAGCGTTAGTCACATTTTGTGTCTACAATAAGAAAAAAAATATCTGGTACAAATAAAAATTAAAATAGTGGTGATGGAAATTGCGGTAGACCGCGCCCTTAAGGGGCCTCCTTAGATAGGCAGCGTGTATGCATGTGAGACAGGAGTTCTGTTGACCAACGTATGTAATGTATTATCGCATCTCCACACAAGCCACTCAGCTGGCCTGCAGTGCTGTACTATTATCATTTTTCCTGTAGGACTTTAAGAGTATGTGGAAATAAAAAAAAAACTCGCTGAAAACATCAATTGATTTATACGCTTATTCGAAGCCAATATGGATAAAATACTCAATGATAATCCTAGATAATGGTATTTGACAACTTTATGAGTAAATATTTATGCGGAATTACTAATTCGTTTACGCGTGATCTCTTGCGCTGCAGTTAAGTGCACGAGCTTCCGGCGCCAGAGATTGTGCCTCAGAAGTTCGTAACACTGGAAACGATTTAGTTTAAAACGTTGGCTAAAACTATTGTATATGGTTGCTATATCCCTCTTAAACTGTCCCATAAGAAAACACGTTTTATTTCTAAACCAGTAGTGGTAAGAAGTACTAAGTAAAAATTTACCAATTCACCGAAGTTGTAAAGCAGGCATTCCGTATATTGTACGTACAGAGGCTTAGAGATACTTTGTAGGATTCGACGTATATTTCCCGGTTTGACTCTGCTGACCCCTGAGGTAGAGAGAGAAGGGGAAGGGTAGGATAGAGGCGTGGAGGATGTCCTTGACCGGCATCTGCGCGGAGTGCGGGACCAGCCTTGCCTGGCTCTGCTGGACCGCACCGACGCGACGACCTCGCGTCCACGGCAACCCAGGAGCAACGAACCTTCCTCGGCCTCCGCCCCAGGCCCCTACACTGGCCAGACATACCACCAGTGTCTCTCAGCTCTCACTCTACACTATCACCCACCACGATATGTCTGGGAAGGTGCATTTCATTAACACGTATTTATTAACTCGCTACCTTTCTCGTTTGTCTGTTCGCTACAAGTTCTGCAAATGATTTTAAACAGAACGAGAGTTAAAGAGGCCGTTCCAGTGCTACATGCGCATTTATGCAACACGCATTACCGACATATAATCCAAGGCTAATCTTACTATCGCTATAGCAATAATAGCATTACACATATCAACATTATCTACACGCTTTATCAAAGACACAGTCTTTGTTGTTTTCACTGCGCTCGCCGAAGTCAAGTGTAAATAATGGTTGATTACAAATTTTACGAAAAAAAAAATTATCGCGTTGATAATGTAACCGTTTGATGTACTTGATTTTGTAAAACGCAACTCGAATACGAACGACTCAATCTTTAATAAAATGAGAATACAATTTCGATATGTGTAGTACTCTTATTGCTAGAGAGATAGTGAGATTAGCCTTGATGTATAAGAAGTTAATGCAGGTTGCATACATGCGCCTGAAACACTGGAAAGGCGTATTGGGTGCTCACGCGGCAAAAATTAATAATTGTATATTTGCACGGCATAGTGATCGCTTTCTAGACATTACTTGTGACTACATTCCCCACTTGTCAAATTGTTTAAACGCTCATAGTTTTCCCATAGTGATATGACCAAGTCAAAACTTGCAAATTACAGGACCATGGTAATAACAAAAACCACGTATCTTACTCGAATGAAATTATTTATACTGAAATGAGATATTATGGGCAATATGCTAACATACTTAAAACACAAAATGAGATGTCTTTGTACTTTTTAAAAAAAATCTGAAAATGATGATTAATTTTATTTATAGTAATTTTAAAAAAATTCAAAAGGAATGTTGTGTGGTTTTAAATATGTTAGCATATTGCCCATAATACCTAATTTCAGTATAAATTATTTCATTCTAGTAAGACACTTGCTATGTTGCCGTAACTTGCGAATTCTGACTTTGGCATTCTGCTACGAGAAAAAAATATGAGAGGTAAAAACGGTTTACAAGTGGTAAATATTGTCGCATGTGACGTCTATAAAACGAGCACTATGCTGGGCAAATATAAAGTATGCGTTTTTGCCACATGTGAACACCCTTAAATGTAAATCTTAGCTCAGAATATTTCAAAAGGCCTACTCGTGTACAATAAATATTACGTCATTAAATGATAGGATCATCACTGAATGTCTCATTAAGAGACAAGTTGCCGGCGAGGCGACTGCACGCTAGTTCCGAGACTTGCGCCTAGAGGCTAGTGTAAAGCTGGATTCACAACCACCACTTAGCGTACGTGCGTACGTACGTGTAGAAGTAGACATACCGAGTATGCGCACTAGCATCAGGGGCGTCATTTCAGGTTTTTCTAGTGGGGGGACAAGATTTTTTATTAATTAAGCATGTATAAATTAAATGCTTTAATAACAAAACTTCAGTTTTATGTGCTTAAGTTGGCATTATTTAAATTTAAAAATACAAAAAATATATTTATACATATAACATTCTAAATCCAGGGGGGGGGGCATTTGCCCCCCCCCCCTGTGACCCCAAATAACGCCCCTGACTAGCATTCACATCATCGCGTAGCGTGCGTACGTACGTAATGAGTTGATCAACTTTCTGCTTCGTACGTACGTGGTTGTGAATGCAGCGTGTACACATACGACTCAGTTAAATGTTAATTTATATTGAGAAATCATTTCTCTTGTGAACATAAACTATTTAATTCCCTCCGAAAAATAAAAATAAATTATGATCGTCTGTTACCGACATTTTGAAATGAAAGAAACATTTTCCACGCACGTTCACATACAATTTTGTTGTGAATCCAATGTGTAATACTTGATCTACGTGCGTGTGTTCGTACGTACGCTAAGAGTGGTTGTGCGAGATGCACGCGCTGTGTCGTCCTTATCGCCTCCGCTCTTGTAGGCCTCAAAACGCGCACATAAGTGGACCCAAGCGACACGTGAGCGAGCCGGAGGTTCTTGCTCTTTCCCTACGTCCAGCTATCAGAAATGAGCTGTCCACGCTTGCGAAATAGCAATCAGCACGGCGAAGACAATGCCTTATCACCAGAGGCTCCGAAGTTCAAGGTTATACACAGGAGGAAGTTTACAGCGTACTGACGGCGAAACGTCCGCAATATACGGCATTGCTCACTGCTCGCGACCTTGTGGGCGTGGTAGATAGATAAGCGATAAGTTCTACGACTAAGATCTCCTTTTTTTGAAGGTCAATATAGAAAAACTACAAAATAGCAATCCTTGATCATTATATTTGCCAACTTTATGAGCTAACATTTATCCAGTCGTTAGCCGTTAAGGGCAGGAAGATACAAATTGGCTGAAAATATAAATTTATCAGGGCTCACTTTATCCCTAACATATACTGAACTCAGTATATACACCCTTCCCAATTTTGTGAAGACCACAGCGTGGTTTATCACGATATTAACAAGGCGTGGTAGATAAATAAGTGATGAATTCTTAAATTGAGATCTACACTTTTTTGAAAGTTAATACAGAAAAGCTACAAAACAGTAATCCTTGATAATCATATTTGCCAGCTTTATGAGCACATATTTCTCCAGAGTGATGTATTTGCTAAACGTAACCGCAATTAAATGTACGAGATTTCGCCGTCAGAGATTGTTCTTCAGATGAACGATAATCAAGAACAATGTTTGCTCAGAAAGTTGGCAAAAACTATTGTCTAGGATTGCTGTGTTTTGATTTTTGCAAAGTGGCTTCCAGAAACCTACAATTCTGAACTGACTCTTTTAGCGCTGAATTATATACCACGCACTATGAAACTTGATATGTTTAGAATAATTCGATGAAAGTCATTATTTTCCTTCCCTTTCAGCAAATTTGTCCCCCCTCCCCCATCTTTTTTTTTTCAGTCAAACGGCAAAAGTGTAGAGTTCATTGTAAACAAAAGTTAAGGGGGAGTTCGCCGAAAATTTAAATAATTTTTATAATTGTCTAGAAGATACTGTTAATCTTGCAGACATAAATTGTAACTAGTTTTGTATAATGGCATGTTAATGTTCAAATTTGCATAATACGGTTCTATATAACAAAGGAAGACCAACAGACTTACCAAATGAAACAATTCACACTAAAGAACAGTATTACGGACTACGCCAAGATACGTGTAAGAACCACATTGATAGAGATGACAGTTTATCGCGGGAAAACTTGATTGTTTGCTGGCTTTCAACGCATGTTCAGCTTACCAGAAGATTACTGGCTTTCGCTTGTACTTGGCGCTATTGCCCTATTTGACTGAGCCTATAAGTATTCCGCTATTGTAAAGTTTCAGGACTGCTATTGGTCTGCAGTCAGCTACATTGTGTCAGACGTACATCACCCAAGCATATATGTTGCAAATAACTACAGTGTTTTCAAGGGTATGATAGCACAAAACATTTTCGCGATATACCATCATCTCTACACATGGAATTTTTTTTTTTTTTTTTTTTTTGTATTTAAAACAAATTCAGAAAAGTTATTTCTGATAGTTCGACATTGGGAAAGAGCATGAAACTCATTACACTGAATCATGGTAAACACTAAACTATACTCTGTTCACTCTAAGGTTGCAGCAGAAATAAAAATTGCTGATGGAATAAATCAAAGCATTTTAATTATATCTTGATACCTTATACTTGTGATTGTGCCGCAGCATAAGTTTCCTTGTATTTTTTAATATTTCAAATGAAATTTACGCTGTGAAAAAATGTTATTAACATTCACTTGGATGAATTAGGTGCAACCTTAGAATGGATAGAGTATAACTGTCTGCAGACCAATAATAGGCATCTAATATTACAATAGCGGGAATCTTACTGGTGAAGTCAAATAGGACAACAACTCCACGTACAAACGGAATTCTGTAATCTTCTGATAAGTTGAACGTGCGTTGAAACCCGGCAAACAGTCAAGTTTTCCCGCGATAAACCATCTTCTCTAAGGATAGTTGGTTCTAACATTCAGGTCACTGGATTCGCGAAATTCTCCTGTCTCTAGTTAAAGGCGGTTCGCGAAAAAGTGAGCATTTTTGACGACCCCCCACCCCTCTCTAGAATAATGATTAATAAAAATGGTTTATTGTGACCTTACATGTTAAGTTTAGAGTTTGCTTTGTTTATATCAAAAAGTGAAGTATAAATTATCTAGAAATGGAAAATAGGGCTTTAAAAGTGCTCACTTTATCCTGAACCGCCTACAGGTACCAACAAATGTTTCCCTCGTTCCCGTACAGTTATGTAAAGTATGTACATTCCCACATAAACAAAATATTTTTATACAAGTACAGCAATTATTTTACTTGTAATTTAGCAAGCGCTTCCCTCTCCCCCTCTACACACCACGATGTCTAGTCAGCCAATGGCTAGAAGTTGTCTGTCATCGCATATAGTGTGTCTGCCTTGAACCAGTCGACATGGACGAGGAGGTAACTTCTAGTTTCAACACAGTCTCTCTGAGGGACACGCGCCCCAGTCAAGGCCGGCGACACCAGCCTCACGCCACTGCCAGTACACGCCAGTGTTGCCAACTGTTTTACATTATATTGTTTGTGGTATAACTTTGGTCTGTGGTAGTACGTAGTAACCCATTATACTACGGGAAATATAACATAATTCTGCTATAGGCTGCTCTACTAAGCCTTCATCTTTACTGTTTTAAATACGATGATTTCCGTGTAACTGCAAACTAGTGTAAACATTTCACAACTCTCAAAACTTTACGCATATAATCCCAATAAATACATTTTATTTATTATAATTATTGAGACGTGCTCAATTTAAAGAGAACCACCTATACTATAAAGTTTTAAGATTTTGTACTATTTACCTGGAGTAAGGAAACTCGTGACCAAAATCAAAACTGACGTTGGAGGTCGTTCCCAATTCTGGCTTCGGAGACGTTTTGGAATTTCGGAATATTGTTTTTGTTTTTAGAGCGGTTGATGAACTGTGTAATAATGTTAGCAATGTGTACAAAGTAGTTATTTGGTAGACCTGCTTCCTGTGCAATGGGAGTGCATGACTGGATTTATTTGCTTGGACATACTCCATTGCGAAATAAATGACTGTTAAAAGAAAACTAAAGATATGACAAGAAAACATAAATAAGCAAAGTATGCTTTAGTTATCACACGTTGTGTCGCTTGCTGTATTTCTGTCTGTGTTTTTGTTTCGTCTCATCGTTGTGTCGCATGTCAACTTAGGTCTCTTTTTATTTTTTTTGTTATTTCTTTTATTTTCTGTTTTGTCCCTTGTTTTATCTGACGAGATTCCAATTTTGGAATTTCATGTTGTGTAGGGCCTATGTATCCTGATGACTAAAGCATACTCTGCTTATTTATGTTTTCTTGTCTTATTTTTAGTTTTCTTTTGACGGTCATTTATTTCGCAATGGAGTTTGTCCAAGCAAATAAAACCAACTGCTTCCTAATTGTTGTGAGCATGTAAATACTGGGTTTTCGTGAAAACGGCAATGTTTTATCGATTTAATGAACAAAGTTTCTGCTGAAATATATATATTTGTATGAAAATCTTTAATAAAAGTAGTTGTAATGTTTAGGATGTATGTAGTATATGCACCTCCAAACTAGTTGGTAACACTGACAACATGCGAGTGCTTTACTTCCGTGCGTACCTCGCGTGCGACAATACACAGAATACTCGCGTGTGTGCGATATCTATCTGTATAACGTCGCTCACATTTCTGGTACACACTTTGTGTGGGTCTTTACGCGGCTATCCAGTGCCCATGTCTGAGTAGTAACTGATATAATTATGGCGGTCCTGGACCACAATGGCACAATATATGGGTCGTTCGGGATAAAGTGAGCACTAAAAATTTAAACCTCTGAGAAATATCACTAGCCGTCACTGCATATAATTCAACATTAACTTTAGTTGCCTTACTGCTTGTAAGGTTGGCAGCGAAAGTACGTAATATAGTTCCGTGTATTTTCCTATTTAAATACAATACCGCAAACCGGGGTTACTTTGACAACTTAAAATTTTGGTTTTTATATTGTTTAGTGACGAAAGTTTCAAACATTAGCTATAAGGATAAAATGAATTATTTAAAATACTCGGCTCAGATTATCTGTTTATTTACCAAATAACCAAAAAACTAATATTTTGAATAGTCAAAGTAGCCCCGAAAAGTTTCAAAGTACGGTACCGAAACAAAATCAACCGAAATCTACATATTTGTATTTTATATCGTTAATAAGCTTTTTTTATATCAAACTATACACGTACATACAGACTGTACAAGTTATCCTATACGCGCAAACATCGAGTGACGTGTCCAGACAGGGTAGACGTTTCCGTTCATTAGCCGTTACACGTGGAAAGATACGAATTGGCTGAAAGTAGAACGTTAGCAGGGCTTTTATGAGTGCTTAGTTTATCACGAACCATCTATAGACACGTAGAGCGCGGGGTGACGAGTAGAAACAATGATTTTTGGTGAAAATAATTATGCAACATTTCATTTCAATGCCTCACGTTGACATCTGCAGCTCTGGTACGTAGATATTGGCAGCGAGCATTCGTGTAGAGGCGTCACTCATGTGACTGTGCCAATGATAATAACGTCACTGAGACATCACACGTCTGCGATCTGCGGGTAGATGCCAAATATGTTGAGAGTTACAAACAACCAATCACTGACCATGAAGCAGAGCTGCAGGCGTGCACGCGAGTCACTGAAGCAAAATGTTGCATAATTCTTTTCACCAAAAATCATTGCCTCTATAGATGAGTAGAGGCACGTGTATTTCGCGTATTAACCAGTCGTCTGTGGCCTAGTCTTCTCAGCCCTATACACACACTGGACGAAGTCGAGTATCCATTGGCTTCTAAACGTACAAGTGGATAGCCCCACGAATTATTTTATTATTTACTACTGGCTTGCAATATCCGAAGGTGTGTCAAAACAGATGTCTAATCACAGAAGTTACACTTATATACAGGTTCTTGGCTTCCAACCTGACCTAGAATCAATACGCGAAATACTCGTACTTCTAGTGATGAGTCACAACCCCATTTCGGAGCTGACCTTGACCTATAACTCAAAAGTACCTCAAAATGCATAAGAATCTAAAAAATGTATAAAAAACTTATAAAATAAAAAAATACAAATCGTATTATTTCACTTCCGCTCTATCCATGTATTATTTTCCAATCACATCGGTTATACCTAGAGGCCTAAAAAATTCGCAGGTTCACTGACATGTATGTTAGCTTACAAGAATATTTGTGAAATCGTGCAGACAGCAGCTGTTTATTAGCTGCTCGCTGACAGTGTGAAATGCGCCTGTATTCTATTATAGTTTTATTATTGGCTCAGCTACTTCCATGAAGTGTCGAGTAAGTCGACGACCAATTATGAACGTGATACAGACCTATAGTTGCTGAGAGTCTAGCTTGCGCCTAACAGAAAACGCGAATTGTTCATGTCTCTAGTTATACCAGATTCTATTCTTACACCTTGTCTTCGGCTGGTAATCATCTACAATACGTATTTCCAGCCGACGGTATCAGACGTCCGAATATTCATTTACCAACACTTGAACCTACTAACGTGTGCAAAATCGCACAACAGAACTAAAAGCGAACATTTATTTTGCAGCGGTAAAGTTATGTTAAAAAAATGTGCATTAATTGTGGAAAAGATGCGATATTTTACAGCATGTTTCGTAGTTGAAAAAAAAAAAAAAAAAAAAAAAGAATAAATTTGGCACGTCTATCATATCGTTATTTAACTATGCCTAGCCGTTTCTTTGTTAGTAGCACTAAAGATACACAAAGAAAAAAAAGTTATTTCTCATTATTACTATCATTATCATTTTTATATGCGCCACACACATAATACAACCATAAAGGCTGCTACATCCAAAGAAGTTTTCTTCTAAAAGACTATGTACACCAGTTTGGAAAAACGCCAAAGATTAACGCCCTAATTTAGAATACAAGACCACAACGTTTCGTACCCAAGGAGATCTCGATCATAATGGGAAGGAATTCGACGTACAAGCTCTCCTTGAATACAAATTACAGCACGCTGTATTGCGTGTTAACTGACTGTGGACTGAAGTAGGAAAACTGAACAGATGGTATGTATTCAACCAGAGGCGTATTGAAGCCGTATGACAATGCCCGCAAATATCGTAGGCACAACTGTAACCTGGACACATACGAGGTACAACACTTGCTAACAACAAAAAGTAATTACATTACATTACTCATCCTATTCCATTACATTATTCATTCTGTAATCTTTCAAAAGACTCTTGAACACGCTATGCTGGACTACAGACACAGTGTTACCAATCCTAAACAAATAAGTCTACTTAAAGAAATCACTTACTCCAATAGTTTTGTAAATATCTAATACATACTGTGAATTTACATTATAACTTTCAAGTACGGTAAATCTTACACAATGCCTTCAGAGACATGAAAAATCGCATTTTATTTTGAGCACAAGGCGGAATTTAAAGAACTGTAAGTTTGTGTCACTCGATTGGCCGTTCACATATTTGTTACCCTTGGAAAGCACTGAGCCAATAACAAATATGTATGATCTTTGAAAGAACTGTGCAATGGGAGTGTAAGACTGGATTTAGTTTCTTGGACATACTCAATTGCGAAATGAATGACTGTCAAAGAAATATAAACAAAATTTTCTGGTTATTATATTTTATTATTTGTATTTATTGTTCCTTGTTTTATTTTACCCGATGCCATTTTGGAATTTCATGTTGTGTATGCATACCTTTGACTAAAGCATACTCTGCTAATTTAATGTTTTCTATTATTTGTTTAATTTTCTTTGAGTCATTCATTTCGCAATGGAGTATGTGCAAGAAACTAAATCCAGTCAACAAAGATGTAACTAAATGCAGATTCAATCATGTGGTTGGCATCTAATCACTGTGTCAGATATCAGACACTGAGAACATAAAGTCTACGTGAGTAGCGTAAAGTGAGGCTATGTTTGCATTCCTGAGGGAAAGTTTGCACCACTCGAATTATTTTATTCTACGTCAGAACTCAAAGATACCAGTCACACTATAATACTGTTTATTAATAAATCTATGAATGAGAGAATTTGAGATTCTGTAAAAAATTACTTACAACTTACAAAAAAAAAATTATGCAAAGTAACCCCAAAATGAGGGAAAGTAACCCCACAATACGAACCACAAAGGCTAGCCTACAGGTTAGAGAGTCCGCGAATTTTTCTGGGTCCTATTTATTACTCGTACATCAGTATTTGTATGAAGTAGTGTCTGAATTATATAACTTGACGAACAGAAAAAAAAAAGTAATTAAGAGCGCGGTTCACCTCAGTTTTCAACGCCTTTTTTATTTTTATATTTGTACCAGATATTTTTTATTATTTTATACATAAATTGTGACTAAATCTTCCTCTTCGAAAATTCTTGTATCTCTCACAGTTTTCGCGTAATGAGTCGTAAACGTCAAAATTTGCACTTTACGGTTTTATGTACACCATTACAACCAACTGACATACCGAACCGAAAAAAATTACAGTGTATAGTAATGTTGTAGTCTATGATTTCACATATATAAAAACAAATTTTTATGTTTTCATTTCAAAATTCAGCATTTTTTATTAAATACAAAAATATTTTATTTTTTGTTTTTATGTGTCATTTCATAGCCTACAACATTGTAACGCACTGTGAATTTTTTCGGTTTGGTATGTCAGTTGGTTTTAGTGGCGTACATAAAACCGTAAAGTGCAAATTTTGACGTTTACGACTCATTACGCGAAAACTGTGAGAGATACAAGAATTTTCGAAGAGGAAGATTTAGTCACAATTTATTTCTAAAATAAGAGAAAAAAATACCTGGTACAAATATAAAAAAAAAGACGTTGAAAACTGAGGTGAACCGCGCCCGGGCGCTGTCTACCGCAATTTTCATGTCCGTTTTTTTTTTCTACCAGATTTTTTTTTTTTTTTTTTTTTTTATAATTTTAGACACAAAATGTGACTAATTTGTACTCTCTTGAAATTGTTTTATCTCTCATAGTTTTCGCGTAATGGCTTGTTAAAGTCATATTTTGCATGTTTCCGTTTTAAAGACTGCACTAAAACTAACTGATATACCAAACTCAAAAAAATCACACTGGATAAAGACATCGCAGGCTACAATCGCATGCTCATAAAATTATAGAATAAAAATTATTTGTATTTAAAAATAAATATTGAATTTTAAAATTTTTATTTTCAGTTTTAGAATTTTTTTTAAATTCGAATAATTTATATTCTTTAATTTTATAACCATGTCATTGTAGCCTGCAATGTCTTTATCCACTGTGATTTTTTTGAGTTTGGTATATCAGTTGGTTTTAGTGTAGTCGTTAAAACGGAAATATGCAAAATATGACTTTAACAAACCATTACGCGAAAACTATGAGAGATAAAACAATTTCATAAGAGCCAAATTTAGTCACATTTTGTGTCTAAAATAAGAAAAAAAATCTGGCGCAAGTAAAAAATAAAATAATTAAGATGAAAATTGTGGTAGACCGCGCCCTTAAGTCTAAAAAATTGTTTATACTGGCTGGCCTATATACCTGGGTAGGTTTCTATGGCCGGGCAGTATTCCGCCGCTGCTACATTCTCGCCTCATGACATCCTTAGGAACGACCGACAGTTCGATGCTAAACGCGCTCGTAGCACGTCATTCGCCGTTAGCTCTAAAATATATTTTTTCCATTTAACACATACAATTAGTAGAGCCCACGACTTTTCGCGACAAGAATTCTGCAACAGTTTGTTTCAACGTCTCATGTGCACATATGAAACTCTGCGTCACGATTACTGGCTCATTTGACTGAGCCAACAGGAACAAGGATACTGCGACACCACACGTATGTGACTTGCGGGCAGAACCCTAGACGCTGAGACAGCCAATCTATGACCAGGAAGCAGAGCTTCGTATGTGTACATAAGGCATTGAAACAAACTGTTGCAGAATTCTTTTAGCGAAAAATTGTGGGCTCTAAAAATGAGGCGTCTGCCGTAAGCCGACCGACGGTGGCGCAATGGTAACACGTTGTACTTGTAATCGAGAGAAGTCGGGTTTGATCCCCGGCTACGACCATCCTGATTTCGGGTTTCCATGGCTTCACGATGTCGCTCCAGACGAATGCTGGTATGGTTCGTCAACATACGTCATGGCCGACTTTTCTCCCGCCTCTAGTCATCGTCTCACTGTCGAAGAGACATAAATCCCACTTTACCTTATCTCGCTTGCCTTAGAGGCGTTTAACCAACAATTTAGGGCAAACGACGCAAGAGATTTTGGTCAGCGCTCAACATCGAGGTCTTTAGCGCATGCGGTGGGTATTAAACAGCTCCGGAATGAAAGAGCGGGGGAAACGGGAGATCGTCGATAAAAACCCGCGACAAGCGCTATTGTCTGGTGTGATTCCCATATACGAAAATCCGGGGACCGACCCCGCTGAGAATCGAACCCTGATCGCTTTGGTAGGAGGCGAATGGTCTGACCATTTGTGACCATTTGCCCACTGCGGTCCGTAACCGACGTGAACTCAGGGCCGGATCACAGACTAGATAGTAATACAGACGTGAAATGACGTGGCGGCTCGTTTGATACGGGAGAACTTCACCGATTATTGGCTGTCCAAGGTTGTTTTCACCAGCTCCGTGTATGTTTGGCTCCTACTTATTACGGCAGCCGGCTTGCAGGACAGCCACCTTACGCTGATTGGCGGTAGGCGTCTCCGCCATGTTGCTGGCCAGGGAAGCCATTTTGCTGGCGCGTGTGACTGGGTTCGCCGATCTACCGCCTATTTCACTTCTGTATTCCTAAGTATTCCGTGGCCGGATCTACAGATTTTCCTATTTGGGAAGGGGGACGGCAAAAGCGGTTTTTGCCCCGCTCCCCAAAAATGCTGCCGTCCCCTTCAGACTGACGCCCGGGGCACAAGCCCCTTTGCCCCACCCCCCTAAATCCGGCCGTGGTGAACTCGGCGCTCATCAAAGTGTCTTCCCATCGTACAATGCCACAACCCACACGGGCCGTCCAGCCAGACAGACCCAGCCTGCAGGGTATAGTTGTGTTGTTGTCCGGACGACGTCACGCAGAGGGCGTTGACAGAGTTGTTAACGTCGCCGCACGAGACTAGCGTTATCTCTCAGGCATGCGTGCTCGTGCTTGCTAGTCAGTACTGCTCAACCAGCTCGTCCAAACACTGCACAATGTCACTGACAACCGACAGTCAGGTCAGACCGCCTTCACTCGTGTGTAACTGGTCACATACACCGACCCATGGTGCGTGTAATAATTAGAGGCCGCGTGTTCACTGACCTGTAGACTAGTCTCCAAGGATATTTGTGTACAGAATGTGATAGCAAGTGTTTATTAGCTGCTCGCTGACAGTTAAATGGGCCTGTAGAGTTTTATTATTAGCTCAGCTACTTCCAGGAAGTGTCGAGTAAGTCAACGACCTGATACAGGCCTTAAGTTGCTGGAACTACAGCTTGCACCAAACATAAAACGCGAATTTTTCAGGTCTCTAGTAATACAAGACCAGTACGAGAAGATTCATTGGAGGGCCAACAATGGCCAAGAGGGACCTCAAGAATTTTTAATTTACTGCCGGTACTAGAAGAACCCAGCGGACGTTGTCCTGCCAATGTATAATATAAATGGGCGTTGGTCGAATTGCCACGCACACACACACGCACGCGTACGCACACACACACACACACACATATAACCACATGTCACGTCTATATCCTACTTTATGCCACCTACAATACGTAGGAAATGTGAAAACCCGATATAATTGTAACATTAATCAAAATTTCTATGAAGGAAATTGCTATAGCGCACATTAAATGACGAGACACATGTCCGACAATGCTGGCAGGGGCCGCGGTGGTCAAGGAGTTAAACCACTCACCTTTCACCAAGGCGATCCCGGTTCGATTCCCGGCGGAATTTTCTCATGCGGGAATCGTGCCTGACGACGCCGCCGGTCGGCGGGTTTTCTCGGGGATATCCCACTTCCCCAGCACCCTTCGTTCCGACGCTGCTCCATACTGACACCACGTCACCCCTCATCAGCGCTAAAGTCCTAGATGTTATAAGCGCTGACCAAAATATCTCACTAACTCACTCCTGACAGCGAAGCTTTGTAACACAGAAATACACCTTGGCAAAAAAAACGCAAACACTATCGCCAAACCAACAATACAATGACTTGCCAAGCATTTTTTGATCACCTCAACGCAAGCAGAAAGTATTTTGCCTTTTTTTCCCCTTTCAGCATTATTACACTTTTTTACAAGGACATACACATCCGCTTAGCAGAGACAAAACTAACAAAGCCAGCAAGAACACAGCCCACAAGAGTAACAATTCCATATATTTTAACGCATCCAACATATAAACTGTTTTTGCAAAATACAGGTATGTTATCGTTTGTTATACTCAATTTCACATAAGTTCGGACTAATTTGACAGCAACTTATGGGTAATAATTTTCAGTAATTTGGATTTTGTTGCACATTTCAAGACATTTTTTGCTCTAAAATGAACCTGAGATGTCCATTTCAGTATTTGTACTGCAAAGTTTGTATTGTGTAGTGACACAAATAACAAAAGCTTACAAATTATTGTCCATAAGTTGCTGTCATATTTATCTAAACTTATCTGAAATGGAGTATGTAAGAAGATACGCCAGCAAACAGCAACGGCCGCCATTTTCCCCACATACGATAATCGAGAACGACCTTAAAAACAATAATTATAAAAAAAACGTAAGACATCCTATAACGACCTTCAAATGTCTTGTCATGTCCATTAAAAACACTGTTCCTATGCTCTCAAACATAGCTAAAAATTACTTTTTCAGACTGCCTCAAAATGTACTAACCGGATTCATGCAAAACTCAGATGGAAAAATTGCACAGCTCTTCGTTACAGACTTTCCACCAATACAGTTATATGGTTGCTGCTTGAAGTCCCATAGTAACAACAGACCGGCGAGAATCTTGCACGTTAGTTCTGTGTTTAGGTCATTGTGGCGATACGGCGTTTGTTGAGCGTTTCAAGATCGCCTTTACTAGGGCTTACCTTTACAGATACGTCACTTACGAGTAGGGACTGGAACATTTTGCGAATTCAATGACATGTAGGCTGGAATCCATTGTACTATGCATACTCAAGCCCCGTTTATTCGTACATTGTCTGTTGTTCCACTGATAGCAGCTAGTGGACAAATAGCCGGGACTTGAGCATGTATAGTATAATGGATTTTAGCCTACAGGTCATTGAATTCGCGAAATGTTTCAGTCCCTAATGATTAGAGATGATGGTATATCGCGAAAATATTTTGGGCCAACATATCCTTGAAAACACCGTAGTTTCTTGCAACACACATGGTTGGGTGATGTGCGTCTGATATACAACATAGTTGTCTGCAGACCAACAGGCGTCAAATAATAATAAAATAGCGGGATTTTTATTGGCTCAATCAAATAGAGCAACATCAAGTACAATAGAAAGCCAGTAATAATCCAATAAGCTGAACGTGTGTTGAAATCAGCAGTCAGATTTTCCCGCGATAAACCATCATCTCTGGGTAAGATTATCACAAGATAAATTACTTTGTGCATTGGTTCTCTTCTGCAAAACTCCATACAATTTTACACTTCCAGATAACCGATAGGCTAGTTATTTCGAAAATCTAAACGCGGGAAAAAACTTGTAAGAAAATACAATAGGCTAACTTGTTCTATCTGCTATGATAACTCCCAAGCTTTGAGACACACACGGCCTCTCTGTAAGAACGGAAGGTCAGAGCGTGAATTTCCCACTAGCGGCAGTTTCTTTATCCGTCATCACTGGTGTATTCTTCAGCCGCCCCACAGGTTCCCATAACAGCGACTCTCAAGGCTGGTCGACAATTGACTTGGCATACTTAACTTGCACATGATATGGCATAGAATCCACAAAGTGACTTGCTTGGTGTTAAAAGATGGCCATAGCCCATCTTTTACACAAAGTTTTCCATGTCAGCCAATGGAAATGAGAAGCGTCACAGCAACTTACTAATGTAAAATCAGGTACTGCATACGTTTACAAACGTTGTAACTGACTAGTTCTGTACACTCGAAAAAGTGTTTTGTTTCCGGTATAAACAAAATAACGTAGTCGCCGAATTCCCGTCACGCAATGTTATGAAAATTACTTGCAGGAGTAGGGTAAGTTATCTCAGACACGTGACAAGGTTTGGTTAATACCAGGATTTAAAGAGCGCCTGCAAAGCTATTCAAGGTCTTAAGATGGCTGGAATTTAAAAAATGCTACATTTTTTCTACGTGATAAATATTTTACATCCATAGGCCTAGTGAATTATTTACGCGTTACTTTATTGATATTTGAATATTAGTTCTGGTCGTTGACTGATAGACCATCAGTTGAAAAATCAAACATAGGTTAATTTCATTCGGGTTAAACTTTGAACACCTAAACTTGAAACTTTGGCTGACCTACCCTACCCGTGTAAGTGTTTTTGGTTTAGGTAACTTCAAACATGAATACTGAAGCCTTAGATTATCTCATAATTGCAGTGATAGAGCCGTTATGACAAAACTAATAAAAATTAATTTATAATGAAGCATTCCACTGGAATTCCATATTAAATTATATTTGTTTACGTTGCTATGATTGGCCCACTTTAAATACATATAAGTACATGTAGACAACAGAGATTGTTATGCCACGTTTTCTACGCCAAGTTTGTTACGATACGTAAGCCACGTCGATCGTAGACCCGCCTTCATTTGTTTACAGAGCCGAGTTCCGCGACACGACAGCGCCCTACATGGGCATTGCCCGAACTACCTCCATACACAGCGGTATCCGTTAGTCAACTGTCCTTGAGAATGATGTAAACAAGACCAACCGAACTTAATGTTGACGTGTGATACGTGTTGTAACGTGGCACGGAAAGTTTTTTTCTTGTATAAATTTTCAAAATGTTTCCAATTAGTTTATCTACGAAAAGAAGACACGCTTCATACACTGAGAGAAAGAATTGTTTCATTATACTAAATATATTTGTTTGGGTGATGTTTGCTTCAGCTAAACAATATTTTGTTGGCAAGACCAAACTTGGAGTCCTCCAAACAAATATATTTATTTCCCTCGACCAAATTATTCATTTAAACGCACTTTGTTTGTGCCAAACGTATATTTGGTTACTAAAGGACGTCGAATAAATATTTTGTGCAAACAAACAACTTGTTACAGCTTGTCAACAAAATAATATTGTTAGTTATGAGTGATATGCTTTGTACAAAAAAAATTTTTCGATGGACTATAATGATTTTGTTGGCGAAACTAAATCCATTTGGTTGACTTGTGGAAGATGGCAGGCTGGCGTGCGTAAGCGACAAGATGGCGAACACTGTATACCTCAACTTTCAAAGTATAAGCTTGTGCGACAAGTAGGATGTCTAAACTCTTAATCAGCATTATTAAAGTATCTTAATTTTAGCTATAACAATTTCAAAGTGGTTTATTCGATCGATCACAACGGAAAAAGCTATAAACTTGAAAAACCCCGCAGCTGCACGTCTTGTTCTTTGTGCTGCAGTGCACGGCAATCATTTGGTAATATTATTTGACGTCGTTTACTTTTTCGCAGACGGAAGACAAAAATGTTTGAAAATAAAGCAGTACAATCGTAATTTAATATTAGGCCTAACTATTCCTTTACAAATAACAATCCCATTATCAAAGAAGTACTCGTAGCTCAGTTGGCGCCGATCCCCCGTAGCTCGGTTGGTTGCGCGACCGACCTGGATACGAGGGGTTCTGGGTTCGATTCCCAGGGTTGGCTGGGTGTAAAATTTGTGTTTGTCCGTTAGCGTCTTTTCAATTGTCTGAGTCACCAAATACTGTCACAATTGGGGAATTGTCAAATACTAAAGCTGTAAGGGGGGGGGGGATGTTTGGCTCGTTGGCGATGTTGCGACCTCGCCAAGGAGCCTA
>PNEQ01049302.1:0-20196 GCA_003012365.1 Medauroidea extradentata
TGGAATGTCACAGACTCGAATATGCTAGTAACATTAAGATAATTTTATGTATAATGATTTTAGTTTTTAAGAGTGATAATTGCCCGCCGGTCTGGCGACAATAGAGCAGATGATGCGTGAGCCTTACCACATGCTGTGCGAGAAGGGGGGCACCCTACCTCCCCCTGTCTCCTTGCCATACAATCCTCTCTCTTTCTCTTGCGCCAACACATTTCTTCTCCTTTTCCCCTCCCCAACAGACCCCGTGTAATGTACGTAATTTGCACTAGAATTATAGTAATTGAAGATAGCAAGTAGTAATTAGACTAAGTGTTTTATTTGTAATTGCTGTGAGAATGTGCCTATGTTTAATTTGATTTTAAATAAATACGGAGCTTCCACAAGGGACGCACGCAATGTTCGGGCCAGGTCTTCGCTCTGATTGGTCGGGGGAACCTACCCGCCCCCATGAGTCCGGTGGGGCGGGAAGGGGACGCCGCCCAGGAAAGCAAAGTTGCGAAACGCGGGGCACTAAGGATGAAGTCTTAAGACGAGCCGGGTGTGTGTGAACTCGGGAGGACAGGTGTCGGGATCTTCGTCGTCGGGTTTGTAGGGACGGTGGACAGCGAGCTCGGGGTCACAGGTGGGTGGACTTTTCGGGTGATCGCGGCCGGTACATGCAACATAATTAACGTCGTGACCGATCAAAAGCCGCCGGAGGAAGCGCCTATTATTTTCGTCGAAATAAACTATAAGTATCTACCTCTCGTGACGCAACCCGCAGTGCGTGAGTCCCTTAGGCCGATTTAAAAAGAAACTTCTTTGTTATTTTATTTCAATTAAAGCTAGCCGGGCATACTACAATATTACTTAATACGAATCCAATCATCCAGCATTAATCACGTAAGAGACAGAGCAGCGACACCTCTTATTATAACCAAACGCGGGTCACGAGCAACCATCAACAGAATCGTCGCAGTTTCAGTGACTCACTTGCACATAGGCAGTTCTGTTTCACGGTTATTGGCAGCGTGTCTTTGTTCAGACATGTTTCTCATTTGACTGCACCAATCAGAATAACATTATTGTGAGTCTGTACGTCTATAATTTGCCAAGGCCAGTGAGAGTAAAATCATCCAACCACAGACGATGTAGCAGAGCTGCAGGTGTGCACATGACGCATCGCAACCAAATGTTGCAAAAATCTTTTCGCCATAAAATCGCGGCTCTAGTTATGAGATCTCGACTTTTTTTGTATTGTACATGTTTGACTAACGCAAAGTTAAGTACAATATTTTTGGTTCTAAAATGAATCAGAGATGTTCGTTCTTTCTCAGAAATGCACACTAAATTTAGTTTTGCGTTGTGGCGTTACTTAAATGTTATGAGTACGTGCCCAAAGACTTGCCAAAATTGACTGCAGTTAGCTATTCGAAACAGGTACGGATCATAGGAGTTGCAGTTTATAGATGAAGGGGGGAGGGAGGGAGAAGAAGCGATCGTCACCACCAAGTAAATAAAATACAAATTCGATGCAAAGGAGATCTTAAAAAAAGTGAAGTTCTTATAGAATCGGGTGAGTGAGTGAGAGAGTTTGGTCAGCGCCGAGGTCTTCAACGCTGGTGAGGGGTGAAATGAGATGAGTATGGAGCAGCACCGAAATGAAAGGGCGGGGGAAACGGGAGATCCCCGAAAAAACCCGCCGGCCAACGTTATCGTCCGGCACGATTCCCACATGCGAAAATCCTGAGTCTGACCCCACCGGGAATCGAACCCGGATATTGCCTTGGTGGGAGGCGAGAGGTCTGACCCCTCGGCCACCGCGGCCCCTCTTATAGAAACGGACCATTTCAGAAATACGTTGGTGCATTTTTAGGGTAACTGTATAATTCACACAAATGGGTCGGCTCTCTTGGAATAACATTAAATGTCAGATATTGTGAAAGTAATAAATTATCTAGCTATTAAAAAAGTATTTGTAGACTAATATTCAGAGCATGTGTGACGGCCCTATTTTATTGATATATATATAAATTAATGTAGTTTAGGTTAATTATGATGATAGATTGTAATGAAGGGGCCTTTATTGTCATATGTAACATACTGCCATCCATTTTAACTTCAGTATTGATTGTGAGGGGTCTGTGGGACCCTATGATAGGCCAGTATAAAAACACTATAAAATATGACTATTACTAATATTATCACAGAGGTATCGTGTCTGGTGTCGTTTTAACCTGTAGAATGTCACAGACTCGAATATGCTAGTAACATTAAGATAATTTTATGTATAATGATTATAGTTTTTAAGAGTGATAATTGCCCGCCGGTCTGGCGACAATAGAGCAGATGGTACAGTGGGCCGTACCACATGCTGTTCTAGAAGGGGCGGGGGCGCCCGACCTCCCCCTGTCTCCTTGCCATACAATCCTCTCTTTCTCTCTCGCCTACAAATTTCTTCTCCTTTTCCCCTCCCCCAACAGACCCCGTGTAACGTACGTAATTTGAACTAGAATTATATTAGAAGATAGCAAGTAGTAATTAGGCTAAGTGTTTTATTTGTAATTGCTGTGAGAATGTGCCCATGTTTAATTTGATTTTAAATAAATACGGAGCTTCCACAAGGGACGCACGCAATGTTCGGGCCAGGTCTTCGCTCTGATTGGTCGGGGAACCTACCCGCCCCCATGAGTCCGGGGGGGGGGGGTGGGGGCGGGAAGGGGACGCCGCCCAGGGGGTCTATGCTCGAAATCGTTCGGCTTCGTAGTCTATTCGAGACGAGTCGAGTGGTTGAACTCGCATGCGGCTCTGCGTGTGCGAGAAATGGTATGCTGGAGACACGTGCTCTAGTATTATTCACAGTCGAGCCGCACATCTTACTGCTCGGTGTGGAATGTTGGTATGCTTGAACACCTCTGCCGCACTCGGAAATTCTCTCGTGTGCGAGTTTCTACTCGACTGGTAGTGGGCGGTCGGATTGACATTCCGCATACGAGAAGTTGACAAAACATACGGTAGATAACACATTTTTCAGATATGACTTGTTGAAAATTCTCAAAAAATTTCTAAATTAAAATACTTACTAGCTTTGTTTTCATAAATGACTCTTTGATAAATCAAAATAGTTTTTTTATTACTTCTGTTCACCTATGTATTAAAAATGTGTTGAGATATTTGGGAATTAATAGTGGATGTTGCTATGTGCGAGATTTTATCAATGTACAAACATTGTTGTAAACCCATCCTTACTTTAAGGAAAATGAAAACACACAATCTACCAAATATATTTTTGTGTTGTGTAATCAACGAGAACAATTTATTTCAATAATCAGAAAATGCACTTTATATATATTTAAACTATTAAACAAAGCGCAAGATGGATACAATTATTTTGAAGGTAATTCGATTTTTGCGCAAGGAAGAATTTTCTGCATAACGGTACATTAAAAGTGTCATACTCGCAAACTTTACCATTAAACACCAAAAATAACCCAAAGTAGCTGCATATATTTAAAGGACATCCTATATTAGCTCTGTGTTACTAACGGGAATAAACACTCGCCTTATATCGTTGCCGAAAATAATTAAGTAATAAACAGTTCCTTGTGTTTCGCAAATTAAGACCATATTTATCAAATTAAAAATGGTCTTCAGCTAGGGTTTCGCCAAAAAATAAGTTATAAAAATTTTCCAAGCAAGCAGCTTTTCTAAGCGTTACAATTAGCCACAATGAACGCATCATTAATTTCGCATATACCGTTACTCATTTGTAGTTTTTTTTTAATCCGCGGCTCTTATCATTGTAATAAATATTTTTTTTTGCATTGGGATTGTTTCTGTTGCCATCATTTCAATAGCCGTCGCTTCTCACTCAGTACATCAATTCCGTATACGAGCTCTTGAAAGTGGAGCATGCCGTTTTCTGTCGTATTCGTTTTCACCATTCGACTCGGGTGACGTGCAAACACAAACATAGCGGTCGTCGAGATCCAAACACTTCACTTCGACAGTTAAAGGTGTAGTTATGTGTGTTATTCGCAGATTTTTGGAAAGAAACGTTCATAATAGAGCGTTATTTTGCTCTAGAAATCGAATAACAGCAAAACGGTGATTAAATGTATACGTTTTCACAACATAAAGCAACTAAATTAAAAACAAGGAAAAAAAAAATAAGTTTCTGAGATATCAAGCCGTTTGTTGCTATAAAGTAAACGGTAGGAATGGTTCTGTGGTAAAACGCGTGCGGTGTGTCGCACATGTAGGACGTGTTTTGGGTTCGAATCTTTGTTTGTAAATTTTTTTTAATATACTTAGTCTTGTCCGTTTAGTTGAATTTAATCCATTTTAAATGGTTTTGGCTATATTATTACTGTCAATAAACGATCGAATTATACAAAACTACAGTTAATACGCCAGCTGAATTTAATGTCATGTTCGCTGCAGTTCATTGAATTTGAAGTTAAATGACTACTTTTAATTTCTCCTCACGCTATTATCAGGGAAATTATATCAGAAATGTCTTTTGAGTATTGAAAAATGGGCTCTGTTAGTAGCAGAAGAAATATGAAAGGAAACAACAGTTTGCGGACAGAAAAAAAATTTAATGTAGGTACAGCAATATGACGCATTTACAGTGTGGGATATATGGTTGGAAGTATGTCAGCTATAAATCAAGTTACTAAAAAAATAAGAGTCTTTATTTTAAATAGACAACTAAGATGTCAAATCACACTGTACTGTAATCAGATTTTGAGTTTATTGAAGTCTTCTTTGTGAATAAAATGGCAGTATTGTTAGGCTTAGCCCTTTGCGCAGATGTGGCGTAAAGTGATACAATATTGAGGCGTTAAGGGAAAGTTAACCCGAAATTTTAATTTCTTTATTATTCTTATATTCTTAAAATAAATTATATTTAAAAAATAATGTGAGTATTCTTACTGTAATGAAAATTTTCTAGCTTTTGCAGTTTTTGTATAATGGCATGTCAAAGTCCAAATTTGCATAAAACTGTTTTACTACAAATATAATCCATCTGACTTAACGAATGATAATTCACACCAAGAACAGTGTCATTGACTACGCGAGGATATGTTTAAATACAGCATTTAACATTCATATGTTTTTAAAAAAACTTAATTTAAAATTTAAAAAATGCCAATTTTCTCAAACTTAAAAAAATACAAAAAAAAAAGTGTAATGCGGTTTTTATATATATTACGACGTAGACCAAGACACTGTTATTCAGTGTGAATTATTTCACTTCCGTAAGTCTGTTCTATTTCATATTAGCATAAAACTAATTTATTAAATTTGGACTTTGGCATACCATTTCACAAAAACCTACGAAGTAAACAATTTTCATTACAGTAAAAATAGTCACATTGCATGTCTACGAAATAACCATATACCAATCAAAAATAAAAAATTAATAAAACAATTAAATTTTTCGCGTGAACTCGCCCCTTCAGAAGCTGTTTTTCCCATACTACATATCGTCTTGTGCCGTACATAGCATTTATTCTACAAGTCATCTTTCATGTGTGAAGCCCTTCCGACATGGGAGATGTTTGCGGACAACCAACTCGTCACTGAGATATATCACATTCAGGCATTGCTACTCACTTAAACACAAATAATTAAAATAAGTTCAAACCACAAGAGTATTCGTTGAATTAGTCCACAGCACGCTATTATAATAAATTATAAGATATGCACCAGCGCTGTCAGTGAACGCTCATATGTTCGAACTGTGTAAGGGTATATTTGAAAGACTTATAAGCGTTTAGTCTGGAGAATGGTTCTCGAATATCAACGCGCCTTATTAAGAATTTTTATGAATAAATTTTCTCGAATAAAATCCAAGTATAAAATTAATCATACTCATAAATAAACAAACATTCAAATTTAATATGTGTGAAACTTATAGGTATTCAAACCACAAAAACATATAATGAATTAAAGACTTTGGATTTTCGAGATAGTCGACCTACAATCAAAATATTTTTAAACTTTAGAATAGTTAGGCCTATACGTATTTTGGAACAGTACATTTGCTGAGAAAGCTGTGTTTTATTTGTAATAATGCAAATCCTTTACTCTAAGTTCAACAAATTATTAAGTTGTTCGTTTTAAAATACATTTAAAACATAAGAATTAATTAAACTTACCTTCCGGAACAAATAAGGTAAGTGTTCTGAAACTCAGATGCATCGACATTAAGTGTGATTACATAGGTTAATAAATATTTATCTAAATGATGATGTATAAAATGTTTAATGTACAAGTTGTCGGTATATGAATGTATTTGTAATTGCTATTTTTGCACCAACTTGGTTCAATAACTTACGCGCACACCTTCAGTTTTGCTTCGATGTCAGTGATTGGATGTTTATAACTCTCAGCGTTTGGCCGTTATACCCGCTAATCACAATAGTGTGGTGTAGAAGTAATCTCATTCTGGTTGGCACAGTCAAATAAGTGACGCCTATACACAAATATACGCAGCCAATAAACACGAAGCAGAGCTACAAACATGCACACATAATATTGAACGAGAGTAGTGCAAAATAATTTTCTCGAAAATAATCGCCCCTTATGTATAAATAGTTATACGTACTTAGTAAGTAAGCTATTATATCCTTACTTTAAACGTTCCAAGACACTTGTTTTGAAAAACAATATTTGGCGAGATTAAAAAGTCTTATATTTACATAATTATTAATGAACTCCAGGAAAGTGTAATACATTTTATCAAATATTTTTACCGCAGCGTTACAATGCACACAGTTGTAAAACGTGAAATTATTTAAACATATCTTTTAAAATTGTTTTAATTTAAAATTATAATTAGTTATAATGTTATTTACGTCAGGCTAAACTTAACCTTAAATGTTATAATTTAAAGTTGCATATACACTTAATATTATGCTTTGAATTTAAGAATTTTCTAAATGAATTTCAGGATATTAAAATATTTTGTAGATATTTAATGTTAATTATAATTACAATTTACCTAGCCATGGAATCTTGCGAAACTTTTTCTGCATTTTATGTATCTTATATAAACATTACCTTTATATATTACCTAAATAAACTTCCAAACTACGTCTTTATACCATTTTATAAATGTTGATGATTAGCTTGAACGTAAATCAGACTCACAACTGCTTGATAAACTAGTTTTCGTTATATTGCATTGGATGAATTTTCGATTTTGTTTTATATCCTTAAATACAAAACTCTCTGTACAGTAAAACAGCAATACGCAATACGATTTTGTGCACACAGTCGTATGCGAGACGGCCAAGTTACTCGGTTTGAACCACTCGACTTCCATTCCGAAAGCTCCAAGTCGACTCGAATGGTTCCAGCATACCAAGACTGTGTTCCGTTCGGCTAAACACTATTCGGCTTCCTACTCGCATGCGACTAAAAACTCGAGCATAGGCCCCCAGGAGAGCAAAGTTGCGAGACGCGGGGCACTAAGGGAAAAGTCTTAAGACGAGCCCGGTGTGTGTGAGCTCGGGGGGACAGGTGTCGGGATATTCGTCGTCGGGTTTGTAAGGACGGTGGACAGCGAGGTCAGGGTCACCGGTGGGTGGACTTTTCGGGTGATCGCGGCCGGTACATGCAACATAATTAACGTCGTGACCGATCAAAAGCCGCCGGAGGAAGCGCCTATTATTTTCGTCGAAAGAAACTTTAAGTATCTACCTCTCGTGACGCAACCCGCAGTGCGTGAGTCCCTTAGGCCGATTTAAAAAGAAACTCCTTTGTTATTTTATTTCAATTAGAGCTAGCCGGGCATACTACAACATTACTTAATACGAGCCCAATCATCCAGCATTACTCACGTAAGAGACAGAGCAACGACACCTCTTATTATAACCAAACGCGGGTCACGAGCAACCATCAACAGAATCGTCGCACATGAAATGTCAAAAATGTTGATACGGCTTAAAGAATGCTAGTAGTGGAGAACTTTGCATTAGTCGCCATATTGGATTGTTGTATATCTCGCTTTTACGAAATTCTGAGAAGAAAATGTGAAACTTGCTAGTATAAATTATATTTACCTTGCCTTACAGTACAAACATCGCAGTTAAACTTTTAACGTATATTTAGGCGGCAATCAGTCCAACAAATTAAGAATATGAGAAAAAAAAACTGTCCAAGTCTCGCCAGGGCTCTGAGGCAGCCAGCAAGTTACGCAGAAATGGACAACTTTCGGCGCGAGGAAAACTCCCCTCCTCTATTTTCTCCACGGATGTTCAATGAAAGTCTACGACGACACGCAGGGCCGGGTAGAGTAAAAGTTCACGGACAAGGCATAGATTACCGCCGCGTTGTGTAGAACCAGTATGCTGCACCCAGTCGTCGGCTCGAGCACCGTGAACCGGTCCATGGCGGGCTGGGTGACTCACCACGCGGCCCCCCACTCCCTTCCTCGAAGCCACACCCTCACTTGTCCCACAGTGCACCGCGCGAGACGTGACGCGCCACGTACAAAACTGCCGCACTGCGATCCACTCTCTCGCCTCCCAATTCTACTACATGTTAGTTGGTGAGAAGGTTTTACGGCCTTTTAACAACGAGGTAGGTGAAATGAGGTGAGGGACAACACAGCATACGTGTCCGAGCCGGGATTTAAACCCAGAATCTCACGCACCGCAGACCTGTGTCTAACCAACTACGCTATGGAGGCCGGCTGCAGGTTAGGAAGATAACCGAGAATTTTTTTTTGCGAAAAATAATTTAGCACCGTCCTGTTTCAATGACTTATGTACCGTCAGTTATTGGATGTATTAAACTCTCAAAATATTAGGCTTCCAGGGGTCGCGGTGGCCGAGTGGTCAGATCACTCGCCTCCCACTGAGGCGATCCGGGTTCCATTCCCAGCGGAGTCGGTCCCCGGATTTTCGCATGTGGGACGATGCCGTTGGTCGGCGGATTTTATCGTTGATCTTCCGTTTCCCCCACCCCTTCATTCCGGCGCTGCTCCATACTAACCTCATGTCACCCTTCACCAGCGCTAAAGACCTTGATGTTGATCGCTGACTAAAATCTCTCACTCACGCAGGCTTGCAACTGCAAATCACAGACATATTATGCCGCAGTAACTTTATCTCATTCGTATACAGTCATGAGAGCGAGCGACACCTCAGCTCACAGACCTAGATAAACACAGGTCTGGATACTAGCCTATTTACCAATTGTATTGAGTAAACCCGTTTATGACAGCCACTAGTACAAGCGGCGTTGTTTTAACCCTGCAATGTACCATCATACAATCGGTGCCCCTAGCGGCTCATACGCGAACTTGCAATTCGTAGTTCTATTTACGTAATGTTAAAACGACACTAGTGCGTCAATCACTAATCAGTCATGAGAGCGTCGTATTTTCAACGCAAGTGTATGGCCATGCTTAGAGAGCCACTACTAATAACAACCAAGAAGCACAGCTGCAAATGCAGACCGACTTTCACGTTGTTATGACCCATGCAATACCCCCTGGGTTCAACATAAGTATGATCCACGATGGCTGAGCTAGCTATGCCGCTGTGGGCACTGCGAGTGACGTCAGGGCGTCGCCTAATATAAAAGCGAGGCCGACCTAGCCGAGGGGATTCCGGCAAACGACACCACCTGAAGACGACGGTCCTCCGAGCCGAGGGGCGTGGTCGCCGACGACGACACGGGCGGCAAGGTGTTAGAGAGGCCAGAGCGGGCGCCGCTTCCTATTGGTTCCGAAATCGTGCTCCGAACTTTGCAAGTAATTCAGTGGTAAGTGATTACGCCCCTTCTTCGGGGATTCCTTTAAACTCTTCCCATAGCTAGGGTCCAGTAGTTTTCGCGAAAAGATTTTTGCCCCACTTTGTTTCAGTGTCTTACGTGCACACCTGCAGCTAAACTTCTTGCTTATTGGCATAGTGTTTTTTTTTACAGAGTTGTTATTCATTTGACTGTGCCAATCAGTAAATGGATAACTGTGACACAACGCGTCTATGATTTGCACGTTTAACCCCCAGACGCTGTGAGTTACGGCATCCAATCACTGACCACAAAGCAGAAATGCAGGTGCGCACGTAAGGCACTGAAACAAAGTGCTGCAAAAATCTTTTCGCGAAAACTACCGGGCCCTATACCCATAGCTATTGTTGTAGGGATCGACAGTAATTGATACTGAAATAAATTATTAATTGTTTAAAATAACCTATAATTGCCTTTAGATAAATTGCAAAATAAATAAATAGTTGATTGTCATTGAATTCCTGCAAGCTCTTTATTGAGTTTCCCCCCTTATCTTGACTTTTAAGTTACACTAGAGAACAAAAATATTACAACGTGTACGAGAAGCTGCTACCCTATTTGACTGAACCAATAAGGATCCTGCTCTTGTGATATTTGATGCCTGTTACTGTTCTGCAGAGAGATACGTTGTGTCAAGCGTACATCACCCAATCACACATGTGTTGCAAGAAACTACATTGTTTTCTTGATCATGTCGGCACAAAACATTTCCGCGATATGCCATAACCGCTACCCATTACCTAATGAATGTAAACGGTATTTGAACCCAGTTTTTACTGATTGTAGATCGACCGTGTTATTACTGAATCGCGCCAGGATATTCATTATTTATTGTTTACTCCTCCTTACTTCTGTTTATTTTAACAAATGACGTTTTTCAATTTTAGTTTCCATCACGAAATTTCTCCCTTAAGATTTGTACAAACCAAAAGCTTTATTTACGTAACTTTACCTCATTTTTGAGGAGTAATTTCTCAAGGTTTGTGATATAATTTCATGAAAACATTGCATTTAATCGACCCCAAATAGACCAATCCTGGAGGCCTGGTGGTCTTTCGACCACCGATGCTTGCCCCGTTTGTAGCCGTTTTGAGAGGCTTGAAAAAATATGTTTCCAATGAGCATGGTAGCGAATTTTTTATTTAAAACGTCCTAGTTTGAAGCGTGCGTTGTTTTCGTTGATAATAAAAAAATAACGCACGTTAAGTCGTTTCATAAAAAACTCTCTATTTGCTGCAACGCATTTCAATCCGAATCGTCTCTAAACTGTACCGTGATTTAGGACATGGGCTTCTACTGTTATCTTATTTGTGAGGATTTTTACTTCTAAATCCTAAAAAGAGGTCGATATCGTAAAACCGCCTCATAGATACGTATTTTGGAAATGTTTTTACTTCGTAGCCAATTTTTTCATAGCAAAACATTTCAACGTTGGCTAGTTATTGGCTAAAAGAAAATTTCTTTCCCGACAATAATTTGCCAGAGTTACAGTACACAAATTCTTGTTTAAAAAAAATAGGCTTCATAATAAAACGATTTGCAACATATGTAACGATTTTACGGTATATGATCCTATACAGGAATTAAAAAAAATTTATTCGTAAAGACAGATTACATATGAGGAACCAATTATATGAATGGTAGGTTAACTGTGCTGGTATTCGAGCCTTTTTCGGCACCGATGTTCGAAGACATTCATAAGTTTGCGGTTAAAATTACAAATAATAGTATAGAAATTGTTTTTCAGGGACTGTATTTATATCATTTCTTTCTCTACAGAAAGTAGTTTTACTCGAATGAATAAAATAGGAGAAATTTTTAGAGTAGTCGACTGGATTGAAGGTGAGTCTTTAGCAAGATGTTTTCTGTGTAATAATAATGTGTGTGCTTGACCGTATACGCATATGTCCGTAAATAATTGTTCAAGGGACGTGCTTTCTTTCCACGAAAGGCAAAACACTATTATCTGTAGATATCACTTTTTACTTGAGTCCTATCGTTAGACATTATGGTATATCGAGAAAATTTGTTGTGCCAACATAGCCTTAAAAACGCTGCAATTTCTTGCAAAAAGTACACGACTTGGGTGATATACGTCTTGACGTTCCGTAGCTGTCTGCATACAAATAACATACATAAGATATTAAAATAGGGGGAGTCTCGTTGGCTCAGACAAACAGGGTAACAGCACCTCGTACAGCGAAAACCCAGTGAGCTTTCGATAAGGTGAACGTACGTTGGAACCCAAACAGTCAAGTTTTCCCGCGAGAGACCATCATCTCTATCCATCGTTTATCAGTAGACAAAGAAGTGGAAATTGCAATAAAAAAACTGGTGCTCAGTCTCCTGAAAGATAAGAAGAAAAATGCGTTATAGATACAGACAGGAAAATTTCGCGAATTCAATGACCAGCAGGTTACAATTAATTGTAATGTGTATAATGAAGTCCCGTCTATTCGTCCGTTGCCTGCTGTTCCACTGAGTAGCAGTTAGTTGACAAATGGTTGGGACTTGAGTATGTCTAGGATAGTTGATTCTAACATGAAGGTCGCTGGATTCGCGAAATTTTCCTGTCCCTAGTTCTTGCGTTTGTAGTATAACATTTTGTCTTAGGACTAGAATTTATGGTATATCGCTACAGACCGGAAAAATTCGCAGATTCACTTACGTGTAGGCTAGCCTCCAAGAATATTTGTGAACCCAAGCACACATCAGTTCTTCATTAGCTACTCGCTGATACAGTGATATGAACTCTAAATCTGAATTAGTGAATATTCACTGATTCACGCCGATGGATGGAGCAGTTTCAACAATTCGAACCAGTGCGAAACCGCTGTGAAATCGGTGACTATTCGCTGATTCTGATAAAGAGTGCCAACATTCCACAAGTTAATTGGCGAATGTCCACAGTATTTAAGTAATTTTTCATTGATTCAATAAGTGAAAACAGTTCTTTGAAAACATCTGAAAAAAAGTGTGAATATTCACTGATTCGCCTGTGAGCTGTTAACACTCTTAAAGGAAATCTGTGAACATTCACTAATTAAGATTTAGAGTGTGGGCCTATATTTAGTTAAGTTGTTATTATTGGTTCAGCGACTAAAACGAGGTGTAAAATAAGTTAAGCATCAATTGCGAAAGTGGCACGAACTGAAGAGTTGCCGGAATTCTAGCTTGTGCCTAAAATTAAGCGTGAATTTTTCAGGTCCCTATATATCGCGAAAATGATTTGTGCCAGCATACCCATGAAAACACTGTAGTTTCTGGTGACATGTACGATTGGGTGATATACGTCTGACACAACGTAGCTGCCTGAAGACCAATAACAGGCATCAAATATTACAATAGCGGGATTCTTATTGGCTCAGTCAAATAGGGTAACAGCACCACGTTGCGAACTTCTGAGGCACAATCTCCGACGCCGGAGCCTCGTGCATTTAACTGCAGCGCAAGAGATCACGCGTAACGAATTAGTAATTCTGGACAAATAATTACTCTTAAAGTTGGCAAATACCATTATCTAGGATTGCCATTGAGTATTTTATCCATATTGACTTCGAAAAAAGCGTAGAAATAAATTGATGCTCCGTCGCTTTTGAGCCTCTGACGCGTGGGTAGGCGGCGTGATTTAATTTCTTCATTCGTTGATTTTCACTTAAGATCTCGCGAGCTGTAAAATAAATTACCTATCAATGACTGCAGAGTTATAGGCGTTCTCGAAAAAAAAAATGGACGTGTTCGTGACGTTGGACCGAATGCGACAATCCCTGCGTTGTTTAAACGACTAAGTACTCTGTGTAATTATATGTTAGCTCGGGTAAATTGCCCTTGCTCGTGCAGAATTTCTATCGGAGCGCAAATTGAATTAATTCAAGGAGACCAGTTCTGGGTAATTACTTCCTTGTACTGACAGTGAGAAATGCACCTTCAATAGGTTTATTTATCGCGATGAGAAAAACGTACATGCGCGCTGTTGGCGGCTGACGCTAGACAGGAACTATATTTTCTTATTTTGAGTAAGTTCCAATATCAATGCCAACATTTATTACTAGACACACATTTTCATTCTAAAATATTGTTTTGTGTCAGATTTTATTACAGTTTAGCGACTCAAAAATGATTTCGCTGTACAAAACTTCAATATGTAATTTTGGCATTTAAAAATTATCCTAAGGCATATTAGCTTAAGATCACGGATCCCTATTTATGCTGGTTTTACGAGTTTAATTTTATAAATCTTGAAAGGAAGCATATATCACAAAACCGTTACATAGAAATGTTGGTATTTTGTTGTACTATGAATTACACATATTTTTTAAAACTTAAGTTTCTATCATTTTTAGCTAATTACCGACTTTATTAAACTTCCATAATGTCAATAATTAGCTAAAATTATACAAAGTTATCTTTCGAAAAAATTAGACTGCATAGTACAAACCATTTCCAATATTTCTATGTAACGGTTTTGCAATGTCTGCTTCCTTTCAGGAATTAAATATTAAATCTTACTAAAACAGCATAAATAGGTACCCGTGGTCTTAAGGGTGTTCAAGTGCGATTAAATCATAACGTTATATTTTTATGAAATATTGCTAGTTTTATAGACGATACTTGTGAGTACAGTTTCCTCTTACGGAACAATTTTAGCTCGCATAGTTTTCTCATAACGGTGCGTCAAAGACAAAATTTACATGATCTGCTGCCATGCAAATAGTGACAACCAGTTGACTTACCTAAATAAAACAATTCACGGTTAATTAACATTCCGTGAGCCACGTAACAAAGCATTTAGAAGCCCACACGTAATATTTTGAATGTAAAAAAACGCAAAAGAACAAGAAAAAATCTGGAAATTCAGCAATTTTTTAAATAAAAAAAATTAACTGTAAGGTTTGTTTAAATACTTTGTTACATAGCACATGGCATGTTATTTGACTGTGAATTATCTTGTTTCAGCAAGTCAAGTAGTTTTAACTATTTGCATGGCAGTGTAACATGGAAATTTTGACTTTGAGGCACCGTTATGAAAAAACCACGCCAGCTAAAATTGTTTCGTAAGATGAAACTGCACTCGCAAGCATCGTCTACAAAACTTACACTATTTAATCTAATACATAAAATTCTCGTGTCACAGTGTTTGTTTCCACACTCCTCCGAAACAGCTTAACCGATTTCAATGAAATGTTGTATAGGCCTATACATTCGGTAGGTCTGCGAATAGGTTTCTATCTATTTTTATACTCCTAAGTGCTGTTGTTTAGTAAATATTTTTAATTTAATTATTTTAGAACCCAGTCGATAACTGTGTAAGTGATAATTGATCAATGATCAGTTATCCCCACGAGCTGATATCAGTCTATCCCCACCAGGTGTCGCTGCTCTATTGTTATTATTATTTATTAATTTATTTATTATTAGACCTCTTCCACTTATATACCACATCCTTTCACACTTGCAATAAGTTATTTATGTGACAAAACCACATTTGTCGGGGTAGCTAGTATAAATATAAAATTATGACTTTATCTCACTTGGACACCCTCAAGGAGTACAATCGCCTGGTCCAGTGGTTATAAAGCTACAGGCCAAGGGTCCCGGGTTGAATTTCCCGGCTGGGAAGGTGAAGTTTAAGGACGCTGGACCCGTAAAAATTCGAAATTTTATATTTGCGCCAAACACTGTGCAACTTTTACACATCAGATAATATGTCATTTTCCCGAATAAAAAAAAATTACGGCCCATAGTTTTAGCATAATGATCTATCAAAGTCACAAAATGGCAGTTACGGAGAAGCCAAAATAATAAAAAATAATTAACTTGCAGAAACAAGATAATTCATATCGATACTTAATGATGTGAACTACTTCAAGACACTTTTGTAAACACAAAGCGATATATTTTTGAATTTTTTAAAAATTGATGAAAATTAGTAAATTTTTGCATAACTTTGACTTTCAGCTACTACTGAAATATTCAAAACTAACTTTTGTCAAACATGTCATGAAATCCGTTGATACACTGACTTTCAGTTCCCGTAATTTTGAATTCATTAGTTAATTACTTTTTTTTTTTTTGGCTGCACCGTAATGGCCATTTCGTGACTTTGATGAGTGATTTTGCAAAAACTATGGGGCCTATTTTTTTTTTTCATTTGGGGAAATGACGTATTATCTGTTGTGCAAAAGTTGAACGGTGTTTGGCACAAATATAAAAAAAATTAAATTTTACGGGTCCAACGCCCTTAAAAATACTTCTCCCGGCTCAGGACTGGGTGTTGTGATAGTCCCTTCATCCTCATCCCAGTATACAGGAGATGGCACGTTGGGACTTCCTTGGATGCATATGCCAGTTTAACGCCAACAATTCGAGTAGATCGAGTAAAGTTTTCGTAAGCACATAGTATGGTATTGATACTGTAGAATGAACAGATTTGAACGAAAACGGTTACGTGAGTTGCATTCGGGTGTGAAAAGAGAATATGTACGTGAAATACATCTGCTACTGTTACATTTCATGTGTAAAAAGGCCATGTTATATATTTGCTTGGTGTAAATTACGTGGTTAAACAATTGTTTATGTAGAAAAACTTAGCGAACTTACCTGAAAATACGGTTACTGTTTATTTACGCATATGTACGCAACTAACGATGTGCAACTGCTTGCTAATAACAACGAAACAAACAAATTTGCACACAAAATGTTAAATAAATATCAGAAACTGGCATAAATGTATAAGTTAGTTTAACAATGGTGTCCATGCACAAAGAGTTGGCGATATCGATACTCACAGAAATGTGTTTCAAAACGTAATCACGTTGTTGAGTTTTAGTTCAATTTCTAAATTTTGTTCTCCAATCAACGTATACTGAGAAAAAAACACGGCACATCTGCTATTTGACAAATCATTTTTACTCTATTGCTCTTCAAACTTCGTGTAAAATACATTGTATCTTATGGCGGAAAGAATGTTTATGGGCTACAGTGACCACGTGTATAAACGTTCAAGCAACAAGGGCACAAATACATTGACTTCAAGTGTTTGCCTGGACAGTATACGGCATGGCCACCCATTGAGTATCACACTCGCTTATATCCCCTGAGTGCCCTACTGAGGCTGCCAACTTACAAATAAACGGAAACAGCGTAGCAAAAAAAAAAAAAAATAGTTTAAGAAAATGATCAGACACGTCTGAAAAGTTAGGTCGGCCAAAACAGCGATCATTGCTTGGCTTGGTGTTTGAGGCTTACAAACGCCGTGTTTATAACTTCCGTAGCATATTACAGTCAAATATCCTGTGAACAGAAAACAGGCTTTAAAAAATTGCTCTGGAAGTCAGCCTCAATTGCTGAGCGAAAGAATTTCAGCTTATCACTGTCAAAACTAATAATTGAGCATCTGCATCGCAATGGAGTATAAAAAACTACATACAGTAATGCACTTCCGTTGCACAACTCTTGCGAAGTTTTACAGTCAACTCCCGATTATCCGCACTAATGGAGCGGACCGATGCCGTGGATAATCCAAAATCGCGGATAATCCACTTTTACTCTTGCTTAGACCTCAATAGAAAGAATAAAGGTCGAATTATTTCCTGCAATAAGGCAGTAATTAAATACAGTAGACTCTCGATAATTCACATAATTGATTATAAGGGTACGCGCTAGTAATTTAAAAACACAAATAATAATAAAAAAATCACGGATATCTTATTTATCCAAGATCGAATCACGTTAACCCACACATGTGTGGAGTTAATTGTTTCGTCTGCTGGAAAAGACTTAAATATTCTTCAAGCCTTTCAAAATACGGTTGCGGGCATAACACGTTGGTGAAAATTAGGCGAGTAAACACAGCGTTTTTTTTATAAATAACTATTATAATAATTATAATATTATAATTATATTATAATATTATAATATTATAATAATAATTTTTCGACATTTTTTCAACTATTCAAAGTGAAATATATTGCAGGTGTAATCCGCACATGGATAATCGGGAGTATACTATTATAGTATATATATACTATAATTTATGTTACCCGGCATAAAAATGCAATTTTTCTGTGTACAAATGTATGATGACCTATACTTATGCAGTACGTAAAAATTATTTACTGTCTGTAACGTATTCGTTCTTATACCATTTATCCAACTGTGACGAAACTTTGTTGTATTATACGTGCGCTTGCAAAAGTTTCTGACAAAAAATTACATATTGGGGAAGCAGGCGGAATGGGGGAAGGGGCAGAACGAGGTACCCAAAAAAAGTTAAGTGAAATTTGATTCTGAAACGATCATTCTTTTTACCCCATTTAGAATTTACAAATAATTTTTCAGAAAGAAATAATGAAAACAAACGTAATTGGTCCCTTTTAATATTATTATCAGTATAAATATTATTACTTATATGAAAGTAGAAGTACCGAAACTTTGTTATTATAACCTTACATAAATTAGGAAAAATATAACACTTTTAAAACGTTTTGAAGACAGAAATATATAGTTATGAACTACTTATAATTTTAATTTGGCGGATTTAGAATGAACCTTTCTTTAGTGTCCGTAGCAGTTGTTACAAACACAGTTATAAATGTTTCATTTATATTTTTAACTATGACTGTAACATAATGTTTTCCGTAATATTCGTAGGAAATTCGTTGCGACGTTGCTAGAAATACTGTACCATTGTGCATGCTTTGGTGATATCTGAGCTACATTTTTCCTTTAACAATGTTGCGTTTTTTGTATATAAATAGAACTTTGAAAAACAAAGTAAAACACAAAGAAATTTTGAAAAACATCACTAGCGGATACATTTAAAGCACTGTAATTGTTTTGATGGCACTGTATTTTTTTGTCATGTAAGTATTTGGGCCAATGGTATATAATAAATACGTCTTTTTAAATTGTTAAATTATAAAAATCCACCAATATAATGTAGGTTATAAATTTCTAGGATGTTAATGCACAGGTACACCGAAAAGTGAAGTTGGTTGAAAATTACAGCAAACGTTTCTTACGAATTTGGGAACTATATTAAAAGTTGCCATAACTTAGTATGAAAAATAATTAATTTTACATTAAACCATTATATTTTAGTTGAAAAACTATTCAACTACAACACACTGCACTACACTACATAACTTGACGAATGGGTACAACACACTGCACTACACTACATAACTTCATAACATAACATGACGAATGACAAGACTTGGACTACGGCTCAAGGACAAATGCCACCTTCCCCCTCCATCACTTATCACTTTCGTGCATCCTCAGGGGATTGATTATCTTACTGCTTATCTCTTCACTCGCCTTGACAGAGTCGGCGACTCGCTCCCTTCCCCTTCGCCCGATAGACGGCAATCTTCCCAGCTTTGGTATGTTCGCTCTCCTCCACTTTTGCCCCTGCACCAAATATTTTTTACTAATATTCGGTTTTTTTTGAGGTTCCTGTTTAAGATAGATATATGTCACCGCGGACTTCTTTGATTAGAAAAATCCATGCTCCTTGCCTCCAAGAGATTCTTGTACCAAAAATGTATAGCCTGACTTCTGGAACATATTGAAAGTTTAACAACACGACGAAAAAAAAAAAAGTAAAAAGTAAATTAATATATTTTGCTGTGGGCTGTGATTCACAGTAACATTTCTCACAAATTGGTTTTTGTTTGAAGTACGTATATTCAAAACTGGCTTCTCCAAATGCAATTTCATTAGCATGGGTTTCCCTATACCAAATTCTCACAGCTGTTAAACCAGGCAACACTCCCTGTCAGATCGGTTTTACGGTTTTTCTTATAAATCAGGGAATAGACACAGTATTTTTTTTTTCACGCTGACAAGGCGTAGTTTATAGTTTCATTCCCTTTTTGGAATCCATATGACATTGCTTCTGTTAATTTTGTGGCCTCTGTAGTCGCTCCCGTAAATAAAGCAATTTTTCCTTTCAGCTGTTTCCTGTTGCAAAATAATGAATATATTATGGTTCCAGCAATTACAGAAAAACAATTAAGTTTGTATCTATGCCCTGTCGTGACAAAAACTTTGATATAGGCCATTCGGAATAAAGTGAGCACTAAAGATTTAACCTTTGAAAAAAATCATTAGCCGTTACTGCATATACATCACCACTAACAAGAGTTACTTTACTGCTTGTATGGTTGGTAGCGATTTATTGTACGTAGTTCCGTGTATTTTCTTATTTGAATACAACATTAGTGAAAGAACATATGATGAACTCGACCTGTCTGTATTTAATACACTTCAAAATATTTACTTATGATCTTATTGACATTCATACATACATTATAATTAGACTCGATTGGCGCGAGAATTATGTGACGCTATCGTCGACCTCGACTCGCCGTGGCCGTTATCGCTTGCTCCGTGCTTCAGACA
>PNEQ01049303.1:7285-20298 GCA_003012365.1 Medauroidea extradentata
GTATTGTTGAGTGAAGCGTAACAGGCAACACATCATTAAGCTTAAGAAGGGCATCACCAACCCTGCTTTCCATAGACTGGCTAAGCATGGTGGAGTGCAGCATAAAAGGCAATACATCATTAAGCTTAAGTAGGGCATCACCAACCCTGCTTTCCTTAAACTGGCTAAGCATGGTGGACTGAAGCGTAAAAGGCAAGGCATAATTTAGTTTAGGTAGGGCATCACCAAGCCTGCTATCGGTAGACTGGCTAAGCAAGGTGGACTGAAGCGTAACAGGCATGGCATCATTTAGTTTAGTAAGGGCATCACCAAGCCTGCTTTCTGTAGACTGGCTTAGCATTATGGAGTGAAGCGTAAAAGGCAACACATTATTGAGCTTAAGTAGGCCATCACCAAACCTGCTTTCCATAGAATGGCATAGCATGGTGGAGTGAAGCGTAAACGGCAATACATCATTAAGCTTAGGTAGGGCGTCACCAACCCTGCTTTCCTGAGACTGGCTAAGCATTGTTGACTGAAGCGTAAAAGGCAAGGCATCATTTAGTTTAGGTACGGCATCTCCAATCCTGCTTTCTGTAGACTGGCTAAGCATGGTGGAGTGAAGCGTAACAGTCGAGGCATCATTAAGCTTAGGTAAGGCATCACCTACCCTGCTTTCCGTAGACTGGCTAAGCATGTGGGACTGAAGCATAACAGGCAAAACATCATTAAGCTTAGGTAGGGCATCACCAATCCTGCTTTCTGTAGACTGGCTAAGCTTGGTGGAGTGAAGCGTAACAGGCAAGGCATCATTTAGTTTAGGTAGGGCATCACCAAGCCTGCTATCCGTAGACTGGCTAAGCATGGTGGACTGAAGCGTAACAGGCAAAACATCATTAAGCTTAGGTAGGGCATCACCAACCCTGCTTTCCGTAGACTGGCTAAGCATGGTTGACTGAAGCGTAAAAGGCAAGGCATCATTTAGTTTAGGTAGGGCATCACAAATCCTGCTTTCTGTAGACTGGCTAATCATGGTGGAGTGAAGCGTAACAGGCAAGGCATAATTTAGTTTAGGTAGGGCATCACCAAGCCTGCTATCCGTTGACTGGCTATGTATTGTTGAGTGAAGCGTAACTGGCAACACATCATTAAGCTTAGGAAGGGCATCACCAATCCTGCTTTCTGTAGACTGGCTAAGCATGGTGGAAAGAAGCGTAACAGTCAAGGCATCATTAAGCTTAGGTAGGGCATCACCTACCCTGCGTTCCGTAGACTGGCTAAGCATGGTCGACTGAAGCGTAACAGGAAAGGCATCATTTAGTTTAGGTAGGGCATCACTAAGCCTGTTATCCGTTGACTGGCTAAGTATTGTTGAGTGAAGCGTAACAGGCAACACATCATTAAGCTTAGGAAGGGCATCACCAACCCTCCTTTCCATAGACTGGCTAAGCATGGTGGAGTGCAGCGTAAAAGACAAAACATCATTAAGCTTAAGTAGGGCATCACCAACCCTGCTTTCCTTAGACTGGCTAAGCATGGTGGACTGAAGCGTAAAAGGCAAGGCATAATTTAGTTTAGGTAGGGCATCACCAAGCCTGCTATCCGTAGACTGGCTAAGCATGGTGGACTGAAGCGTAACAGGCAAAACATCATTAAGCTTAGGTAGGGCATCACCAACCCTGCTTTCCGTAGACTGGCTAAGCATGGTTGACTGAAGCGTAAAAGGCAAGGCATCATTTAGTTTAGGTAGGGCATCACAAATCCTGCTTTCTGTATACTGGCTAATCATGGTGGAGTGAAGCGTAACAGTCAAGGCATCATTAAGCTTAGGTAGGGCATCACCTACCCTGCTTTCCGTAGACTGGATAAGCATGGTGGAGTGAAACGTAACAGGCAAGGCATCATTTAGTTTAGGTAGGGCATCACCAAGCCTGCTATCCGTAGACTGGCTAAGCATGGTGGAGCGAAATGTAACAGGCAAGGCATCATTAAGTTTAGGTAGGGCATCACCAACCCTTCTTTCCTTAGACTGGCTAAGCATTGTGGACTGAAGCGTAACAGGCAAGGCATCATTTAGTTTAGGAAGGGCATCACCAATCCTGCTTTCCGTAGACTGGCTTAGCATTATGGAGTGAAGCGTAACAGGCAACACATTATTGAGCTTAAGTAGTCCATAACCAAACCTACTTTCCATAGAATGGCATAGCATGGTGGAGTGAAGCGTAAACGGCAATACATCATTAAGCTTATGTAGGGCATCACCAACCCTGCTTTCCGTACACTGGCTTAGCGTGGTGGATTCAAGCGTAACAGGCAAAACATCATTAATCTTAGGTAGGGCATAACCAACCCTGCTTTCCGTAGACTGGCTAAGCATAGTGGACTGAAGCGTAACAGGCAAGGCATCATTTAGTTTAGGTAGGGCATCTCCAAGCCTGCTATCCGTAGACTGGCTAAGTATTGTGGAGTGTAGCGTAAGAGGCAACACGTCATTTAGCTTAGGAAGGGCTTCACCAACCATGCTTTCCATAGACTGGCTAAGCATGTAGGAGTGCAGCGTAAAAGGCAAAACATTATTAAACTTAGGTATGGCATCACCAACCCTTCCTTCCTTGGACTGGCTGAGCATGGTGTACTGAAGCGTAACAGGCAAGGCATAATTTAGTTTAGGTAGGGCATCACCAAGCCTGCTACCCGTAGACTGGCTAAGCATGGTGTAGTGAAGCGTAACAGGCAACACATCATTAAGCTTAGGTAGGGCATCACCAACCCTGCTTTTCGTAGACTGGCTAAGCATCGTGGAGTGAAGCGTAACAGGCAAGGCTTCATTAAGCTTTGGTAGTGCATCACCAACCCTGCTTTCCGTAGACTGGCTAAGCATTGTGGAGTGAAGCGTAACAGGCAACACATCATTAAGCTTAGGTAGGGCATCACCAACCCTGCTTTTCGTAGACTGGCTAAGCATCGTGGAGTGAAGCGTAACAGGCAAGGCTTCATTAAGCTTTGGTAGGGCACAACCAAACCTGTTATTTGTAGGTTGGCTAAGCATGGCGGAGTGAAGCGTAACAGGCAAGACATCACCGAGCAGAAGGGTAGGGCATCACCAACCCTTCTGTTCATATGTTGGCTAAGCATGGCAGTGTAAAGCGTAACAGGCATGGCGTCAGGAAGGTTTGTTTGGGCATCACCAACCCTGCTATCTGTATGCTGGCTAAACATGGCGGAGTAAAGCGCATCTCTGGCCTCATCTACGTTGAGACACTAGGTGTGTTCAATGTATCCCTTGATTACGTAATTCCTGACACAGTCACCTACACCGAGCACACCAAGAGAAAACTGTCACAGAAATGTATGTCATCAAAGAATTGAAGAAGGAGGGGTGAACCCAGCACTGCTTCAGAGGATAAACTGGCGTCTATCACGCGTTTATCTGCAGAGATATTATTTGCGAACGTTTTTAAGACGCTAATTGTCGTCGCATACTACGGTATTGCATATAAATTTAGTAGATCACAATTAAAATATGGACTTTTGCGTGCAAATTCGTTGAAATTTTATCTACATACCCTGCACCAATTATTTCATAGGAAACATGGTGTCAGTGCTGTGCATATATTAAACGTTACTGTACAGATTCCTATATTTGTACAAGTTTCTTCGTGTTTATTTATAATAATGCACTGTGTATTTAAGGAATTCATATTGTAGATAATAATATTTTTCGGAAGTGTAACACAAACATTTTTGAGATTATGTAACCAAAAGGACTTGACAGTGTTTATGTATATGAGGAGAGGAAAGAAACGAAATAGCTGAAATTTTGCAGGGTTTGTTCGATTGCTAACGCTATCTCGAACAGCCTATATTTACATTTTACAAAGTTTTTATAAAGTAAAAATATTTATTCATTGATCTTTTCGAAGACTTTTCTGAAAGGTTATTAATGTGTGATAATATCTGCGAACGCATTTAGTGAGTAATAACTGCATTCATGAAACAATTTGAACATTGTTTTTCATTAGCAGCAGACAGTCATGTTTACGTTTGCGTAAAGAAATTGTCATTTAAAAGCTTTTCTCAAATGGGATTATATGTGTCTTACAACAAGCTAGGATTCTGTGTGGATGGTGTAGTATTATCTACAGGTGTATACAGGTGGTGTAGTATCTATTCTAAAAAATCGTTAGATAGTTTCAGTGAGCGATTTGTTGACGAATTTAATGTGCAAAATTTTCTGGAAACTCCTTAAAATATGTATGTATTCCTTGCACTTGTACAAACATTGACTGTTTAAACAACATTTTTAAAAATGAAATTAAAAATTTTCTTGAAAAGTAAATTTGAAAAAATATTCCTGTACAGACAAGACTCTAACAAACAAATATTGCGTAGTGCTAACTTAATGTACCTAGTTATAACCTAGCAAGGAAAGTGTAATACACTGTATGTTAGAATCAGGGAAATTTGCAGATTTTCGATAAGTTGTATTGTTTTTCAATGAAGAACATGTTCTTTTGTCAATGTTAACTGATAAAATTTGAGAAAATAACAGATTGGGATAAAAGGTTAAATTAGTAAGTGTATTTCACTAATTAATCAGTACAAATGATATTAATTTCCCCGTAATTTTAAATCTACAGTTTATATCTGTTAATTTATATGTCATAGTAACACTTTCACATTATCATACTCTATGCGTAATTAATACCGTAACACCATTTCCACAGCAAGCACGCAACTAGTTTTTGTTTGCTGGTTATTTAAATTGAATAATGTGTTTTGATAGGGTAGACTTTAGTAAGTACATTAATGCTTACAGTAGACGAACATAATAATATTAAGTAATCTTGTTGTACGAATGTTGTAGAAGTTTAAGTTTTAGCAATGTCCAAGTACGCTTTGTTGCTCACTGGGTCACTATGATGTTATGCCCAATATTTGGTTATGCTGCTTTGAAGAATTCGTACTTTAGAACAAACACCCAATTTGGTACTAAGAAAACACGTGGAAAAGTAAACAATAAAAAGTATATAAATGGAAACTATTTACAACAAGTGTTAATTTTATGCAAATCTTTGGGAGTTCGTGCAAGCCACGGCCGAGTGCAGATCGCTGTCGGTGCGCGGAATCGGTCGCTCGATCGTGAAGTATGGAAATATTTTTCCGTACGCGAGTGCCAACAGATATTTTTTTGTTTTCTTTATATTGTATGACTACATAATGTCGAACAGTAGAGTGAATGCACAGCGTATTATTTTAAAAAAATTCCACCTGACCTTGAAATCCGTGAATGGATCGACACCATGTCACAGGAAGCCACCTTGAAGCCATTCAACATTGTCTCTGTAGACCAGGAGCGGATTCACGTCAGTATAGAACTAGCGAGTAACAACTTGAAAACTGTAAGAATTTAGAATTTGCCTACGGAATTAGACAATCATGAACTTGTTGCTGAATTAGCGAGCTGTGGCCGAGTCGTAAATTTGGGGGATGAAGATTGAAATGAAAAATACAAGTTTAACGTAAAAACTGCAGTGCATATTGCAAAAATATAATTAAAAATTATATCCCTTCTATGTCACAATATACGGCAAGTGTGGTGTAACTTACCATGGGAAACCATGAGCATGTAGTTATTGCCAGTTACAACACATGAGTACACTATGTGCCTTAAATTGCTGGAGAAAGACGCACGTGCGATACGAAGGTGGGGAACCCACAGCACGGCTGATAGTCATATAAACGATTCCACCAGAGTATTTGCTTCTTCATGTTCCCAAACTGAATATCCAGAATGTTCTCCTCGAGAACACATAGAACCTGTGCTAGCACCGGTCGGAGAGGAATCGACGCAGCAAGCTGTTAATAATTAACTCGTTACTGAATGAGTCACGTAATACAGAGGCTGGTAAGTGTGCTAGTGACGTGAGTAAGAAATGTCTGCGATCGTATAGCGTCTTTAAACACTGTACTCCTGTCTCAAGCGGTAGTTGTAGTGTTTCTGTTATTTTTTTACAAGAAGTTGTAGGACATGAATTTCCAGGATTTCACACTTTTAATATGTACACAAATGTTGGTACTCATCCTTCACGCCGCGTCATGTAAGGAAAAAAATAATATGTATGGCTTGCAAATGTATGCGTCGTCGGGATCCCAAACGAAACACGAAATAAACTAGTTCTATGCGTCCCTGTGCTTAGTATATTAGTATCACGTGTTTTTATCTCAACTGTCAGCAATATATATTTGGTGGTTGTTTCAATTGCATTGTCACCGCAGACCATCGCGGAGGTATTATCCAACCAATGCGGTGCATTAGGACTTAAATACTCGCTTTGAACCGAGTGACGTAGATACGGCCACGTAAGGATCCACATTACGCACAATATGTAATGTCACAGAGCAGATCACGTATCGATACATTCTACGTGACATTACAACACTAGCCTAAGGTACACAATTATAATTTTCTGCCAGTACCCATTAGTGATTACTGCGCAGTAATTTTACATATGGAAAGTTTCTTGATGTAACACGTTTTGGACGAGGAATGTGGCGTAATATAGAAGATAAAAGAGGATGTCGTTGCCAGTTGAATGCGTTGGCGTAAATATAGCGACCTGGTGGGACAAATGTGAAAAACCCTAACGTAATGAGTCTCTAAACTGTGGTGCGTAACGACTGGCAGAGGAAAGGCGGGGAACGAGCGACTTTTATGAAACCTTGTTGTAAGGAATTTACCAACAAATAGAAGGGAAAACGTCGTGGACATTGTTAGACAAATGAAGCAAAATCCTTGGTCGCTACATGAATCTCGCTTACAGAATCTCAATATTCTAATTCACTACAAAAGCTTACTGGCAGACGAAAAATTCGGTATTTTAACAATAATCAAAGACAACAGCAGCAAAGACTTAAAGTAATTACACATCTATCTGTTGGCGACGGCAAATACGAGCCGATACAAGGCGGAAGTATTGAGAATACTTTGTAATATTTTCAACAGCTGTATACAAAACACAATATTGGCAACACATTAATTCCATCTGTACTAAAAGATTGTAGGCTGAAACTTCGTTACATTACCAAGACGATAACGGAACTGCCCTGCTCAGAGGAGTAAATTACTAGCATCGTACAGAAATAATTTCCGTCAAAGAAATCCCGTGGTGCTGACAGCAAACCGTACGATTTTTATAAGCTGCACTTGAATATTATTGGGGCCGATTTGTCTGATGTTCGTCACGTGTTTGCATGTGGGTATTTATGCAATTCTCATAAAGAAATTTTATTTATAATTTTTATAACAAAAGCGCGCCGTCCAATAAAAGCTACATACTATCGACCTATTTCACTTCTCTGCGCTGACTGTACGATAATTACTCGTCTCTGTGCATATTTTTAAAAGAAGGCTTGACAGATGTGATTGGACCTGAACAAACTTGTACTGTTCGGGGAAGGTTGATTTTACAAGGCGTTTTAGCCCTATGTGATGTACCGTTACTTGCATTTTTAAGAAACAGTAAGCTTGCCTTTGTCAACGTAGGTATGGACAAGGCATTTGACAGAGGTATTCACCACTTTTTACTACAAGTAATGATTCACCTAAATTTTCCGTCAGAAGCAGTGAAATGGGTACGGATGGTGTGTATCGGCATTTGGACACGAATACTAGTCAACGGTTTTCTTACACCTTCTATGCCGATTGAAAGTGCAGTTCGACAAGGGTGTCCAATGTCCTAATTTAATTTCTATAGAACCTCTCCGTAGAATGCTTGACAATAACCTCGGAACTCTTTTTCGTCACACAAATGTAATTTGAAATAAATGCTTATGCCAACTTTAACATTCAGGTTGTGCGGTGGGATATGCCAACGTGAGTGGCAACGGTTACTGTTACCTTGTGTCTGTAATTGTACTGTTCTACGTTGGCTAATATCCGTGTCAATACGTTACGTATAGTCTGTGCTAAACGTCCGTCTGCTTTTGAAATACACGAGTGGATCGACACAGAACTGCGTGTCACAGAAGACCAACTTGAGGCGATCCAATTGGACGGGCATCAGAATTGTGTTTTTTTTTTTTTTAATTTGTGTTTTCTGGTCCTTGTGAAGCCATCTTACGTCGTACCGATGGGAGGGCCACCTTCGTCACCACCGACCAAGAACTCGTCAGTGTCACAATCGAACAGACCATTGACAACATGAAATTGGTAAGGATACTGAATCTACCAGTAGAATTAGACAACCATAAGCTTATGTCGGAATTGTCACCCTATGGTCGTATTGTTTCTTTGCAAGTTGAAGTGTGGAGTCATAGGTATAAATTTCCCGTAAATACTGGGGTGGGCATTGCGAAAATGGTCATCAAGAAGGATATTCCGTCCTATCTCACCATTGATGGATATCGTGGCGTAGTTATTTACCAGGGGCAACCACGTACGTGTAGCTACTGTCAGTCCCCTACTCATGAGCGTCTGACCTGTCCTCGCTTGCGTGAAAAGGAATCGTGGGCTGTACAACGCTGGGGACATAGGCCTAACGACACAGTTGTCCCTAGGGGCGGCACTTCTTCCCTTATACCTGTTCCTGAGCGGACTCACGCTGAATACCCTGACCTTCCTCAACGTGAACGTAGCGAGCCCGTTAAACTTCCACAGGGTGACGAAATGCCTCGGCATTCAGTCAATTTGAATTCTTTACTGCGTCGGTCAAGTGTTGACCATTCGCCTGCAGAGACCACAGAAGCTTCTGCCACAGTGCCATTACAACATATACAGGGTGCTGCGGAGTTTAGTGAGGGACTGTCCCGTACCGCCTGGGCGGACGAGATTGAGATGGATGTGGAGGGTACTGGTCTTAAAAGGACGCATGAAACTTGCTATAAGGGCGGCAGTCGCAGTCCGGCGCGGAAAACGAAGGTGCTTTCACAACACGAAGAGTTACAACTACATGTCAGACAATAATCTTTGGAGCTAGCAAAAAAAGTCATCGACAATTTGCGTAGGTCAGATAGTTCACGTTCTTCACATTCACAAGCCGAATGACATATGCTGAATGACTTACCCCATTAGTCGCCTTGGTGATATCGACGTTGCTAACCGAATGGAAGATATTTCGTATATACCTATTACACAAATTCCACATAAGTCGATCCCTTCACACTATTGGGATAGTACATGTTACAGTTATTGACTATTGTAACGTTGAATGTTTGTGCTGTGTCAGCTTCTGCATGTTTGGCTTCGCTGGAATCTCTCCTTCGAACCCAGGCTGTTGACGTTGTTTTCTTTCAAGAAGTGGTAACAAACGACCTCACAGGGTTCCACACATACAACGTCTATACTAATGTTGGCGACAAGGGTCGCGGTACGGCTATTGTGACTAGGGCTGGACTGGAACTTTTGGACCTGTGTTTACATCCGTCTGGTCGTATTATATCCGGCCGCATAAATTATGTTTCCCTTGTCAATGTGTATGCGCAGTCTGGGTCGAACGCACGATGTGAAAGACATAAGTTTTTCCATACGGACATTCTACCCTTCTTCCACCCGACCTGTACTCAGTACATATTTGGAGGTGACTTTAATTGTATTGTAAACCCTGACGATCATCAAGTTGGATTCTATCCCACACAGGCTTCTCTATACACGCTAATCGCTCGGATGGGATTCAGTGACATTGTGCCTCCTACACATGGTACGCACTGCACATACGTGACTTCGCACTCTCGGTCACGTATTGATCGTTTTTATGTAAAAACACAGCATTTATAGAAGATTCATAAATATGAGGTCCTTCCAGTATCTATAAGCGACCATTGTGCTGTCCTATTTACGTACGAAAAATCCGCAGACATCACCCGTATTGGGCGGGGAACATGGCGGATGAATACGTCTTTGATACATAATGAAGAAGTGAAGTTGGATTTTGTTGATCACTGGGGGCTTTGGCGTACTAGAAAACAGCAGTATTCATCGGTGGCAATATGGTGGGACAAATTTGTGAAACCAAACGTCATGCGGCTATTCAAAAGGCATGCATATAGCCTAGCCGAAGGACGCAGGTATACGTCGGAGTTTTATGAACAGATCTTGAGGGATTTATACCGGCGGGCTGACAGAGGGGACGACGTGGTGGACAGCACGTTGCTCTTATAGCAACAAAATTAAAACATTTGTCCTGAATAATTTCCAGATCTAACAATCGAAATATATTGCTGCATGATAAAAGTATCCTGGCGGATGAAAAACACAGTCTCTTTACAGTTATCAAAGAACAGCGACAAATACGTAGAAAGGCAATTACACGTCTTCTTGATGGTGATGGTGTTGTGGTAACAGGCCAGTCTGGGCTGATAGGCACGATTTGTTCCTATTTTCACTGCTTGTACTAAGAAAACACGATATTGACTCCGCCCTACTACCAATAGTGTTGCACGACTGCGACAGGAAGGTTGGCGAGGTGAGGAATGGTTTCTTAAAAGCGCCATGTGCATATACGGAGATAACGGCTATTGTACGTCACTTGCCATCACATAAATCACCTGGAACTGACGGCATACCTTACGAATTTTACAAACACTAATGGGATATAATTGGTGAGGAATTTTGTGACGTCGTCAGGGATGTGCTTAGTAGGGGAGAGTTATGTTGCTCTCACAAAGAAGGATTGCTTGTCCTAATCCCCAAAAAGTCTCGCCCGACAACACCGGCTGATTATCCACCAATCACACTTTTGTGTACTGACTATAAAATAATTGCTCGTTTTTGTGCGTCTCGTTTGAGAGTGGGGTTGATTGATGTTATTGGGCAGGGTCAGACATGTACTAGTAGATAGATTTAGTTCCTTCCAGGACATGGAGCCGGAGTGAGGCACCTGCCCAAGTGAGGCACCACCCGCCATGTTGTGACGTCATGGCCCCGGCCGCCATGTTGGATGACAGTGACCTTGACCTTGACCTTTAACTTTGACCTTTAACCTTGACCTTTAACCATGACCTTTAACCTTGACCTTGAGTGTCAACTTACCAAAATTTTCCAAAATTTCGAAAATTTCAAAAAAATTTCAAAAAATTCAAAATTTTCAAAATTTTCAAAAAATATTACCCCCATTTTGTTTCCGGACGCCATCTTGTTTCCGGCCGCCATCTTGGTGTTTCTTCCAAAAAATTTTCGGTTTCGCATTCCATAATAACCCCGCACGTATTTAATAAATATAATTTTTTATAAAAAAACTTTTTATAAAATTCTTTTTAGTAGAAAACTTTTTAGTAAAAAACTAATTAATAAAAAAACTTTTTATATAAAAATCATTTAATTAAATCAACTACCGACACACGTCTTACCCGAACGAGCTCCATCGACACACTGACGCCCCCCACCACTTTTCACATGTATATATTAACTTATCCCCCTCCCCTCCCCTATCCCGTCCTTTATTTTAATTGGATGTTAGTCACGTGATGAATTCCCCCCTACTTTCCCCTCTCACCGTCACTCGTGTTATAACCCGCTCAAACAACTACACCCCCCTCTCCACTCCCCTCTCCTCCCCTTCTCCCAACTTTACCACCCCTTTCTTATCCTTCATATTAAAATATATTTCCTTTATAATTCTCACTTCACAGCACGTCACCAGTGTCTTCACATAGCAGCTAGATGACCGTAAGTAGTAACAACCATCGATTGCGACTACGTATTGATCATCAATTTTAAAATTATAGTTTTTTTTAACATTGTAACTATAATTTCAAAAACTTTATTTGAATAACATTAATGAATACTACTTAAACATGACTTATTTCTTAGCTATATCCGATCAATTTCCAATAAAATCAATCAATTATTAAAAAAACTTGTTCGAAAATACTTTTTTTTATAACTACACTGACATTGTTTCCTACGGAACTTCATCGTCTACACTTACACTCCTACCAAATTAGCTACATTTCCTTCAATTTCCGATAAAATCAATCACTACTTATGCTAAACACACCGCTCCTACGCCCTCGCACCTACCATCGAATACCCCCTCACAACTCTACCTTCACTCTCCAACAGTCCTGCCAGAATCTGTCCGAACTGATCATTACACTCTTCTGCAGTACATATACGCGCGTATGACATTGTCTCTGCTTAGCGAGCTGTTTCATATACACGTCATCTCGCAACCATGCAAATAGCATCGTCCAATCTCGTATCACTGGCCTTCTTCTTTACCAGAACAGCTAATTCAGTTTCATATATTACTAATTTTATTCTATCTTTACTTTTTACACGAAAAAAAGTATTTAAATCTTAATATTTATTCTCGTCAAACACCCACGTTAGTTAAAAAAACCCTGTTTCCCTAACTATAAAAATTGATGTACACATAATATATAATCAACTACTTGTAAAACAAACACCGCCTACCTTGAAAATATATTTAGTCTTCACCTTAAAACATTCAAACTCAAGTCCATGCATTGCTTGATTAAGCATCAAAAAACCTTAGTTTATTGCGCTCATCAACTTCGTGTCGTCACAATGCAAAACTAAGGCATCGTAACAGAAGCTTCATCCATGCTTCGTTGACCCAGTCACATATATTTCCAATTTTGACAAGGAAGTTCCATGCAACGTCATAGTCATGTAGGTAGTTATCACCGGTGAAGATATCGCCAACAGAGGTAAAGGCTACCGCAGTGCTAGTCGAAGTTGTTCAACACGAACTCACATCACGTCATAACTTATTCACTGATGTAGACAAAATTCTGCTTCACTGCTTCAGTTCTTCTAGTTACAGAAAATATAGAACACATACTGTTCTATTTTTTTCCGAAGTGAGTCATGGTCATAGGTAAGTTACAACGCATATAACCTGACACAAACATCTCTTATTCATTCAATTTAATAAATATCATACAGTGGTACGTGCTTCGTCCTGTTCGCTTTCCTACAATGTGTGTCTTAATACGGTACCGGTTTAGTGTAATAGCACTCCAACCATACATTTTATTTCTCAACTCATTGATTTTCCAACTCTTCGCAA
>PNEQ01049304.1:0-13602 GCA_003012365.1 Medauroidea extradentata
AAAAAAAAAAAAAAAAAAAAAAAAAAAAAAAAAAAAAAAAAAAAAAAAAAAAAAAAAAAAAAAAAAAAAAAAAAAAAAAAAAAAAAAAAAAAAAAAACAAACCAAGGAAAAAAACCTCAGACTATTCCACAAAAGTAATTTTGTCGGTAGGTGTGAAACAACAGGTAAAAAATAATTTAAACAACAAACAGAATAAAACAAAACAATCTACAAAAACAAGTAATTTTGGTTGTTTACGTATCTGTTTTTCTGTGCATAATATCTGGTTATCAATTACACATCATTTGCTGCAATGGCGAATGTCCAACACACTTCTTTAGTTTATAAATGTTTGTGTGTCACTTACGATAAGTTAGGAAACCTATAAATATTCTTTGAATAGATTTGTTGTTAATTTGAATTTATACTCTATCTTAAAAAAAATATACATATGTTCACTGCAGAGACAAAATTATCACATAATTGCAAATAAACCTTTATTTTTACGGGCTTGTTTTGTGTTACACAGAAAGTAAAAATTCCTAACAATAACTCATCATTTAAACGAATTAAACACATTCCGCAAATATTACGAAACATACAAATTATATACATTGAAATAGAAAAAAAAATAACTATCATATATCTTCCACAACTTTATTACCATCGTCCAGTTTGTCTGGAGAAATATATAAGTTTCTCAATTTTCAAACATGTCATCAAAAATAAATCGTGCTGTCTACAGCACGGTCGTAGAAGAACAGGTCTGGACACTCGCCTATCTAACAATGTATTTTGCTTGACCCCCTTGTTGTTTGGCTGTAGTTCGTCAAGTTACCGAGAATGTCGTACTTTTTGGCGCTGTTTTCCGGGCGGTCGGACTTAAACGTCTTCCACTTTTTTCCATTGTTAAATTTATAAAGTAAATAAAAGTTGCTGAAGCCTTTTCTTAAATTTGTGAGCGAAGAAAGTATTTCATAAATTGATAAAAAATATGTTTTGATAAATTGTTTATCTTAGCGGAAAGGAAGTGGGCGGAGTTTAGTCCGACCGCCGTAACATCAGCGCCAATAAAACACAATATTCTCGGTAACTTGGTGAACTACAGCCAAGCAACAAGGGGGTCAGATATCTAGGCGAGTGTCCAGACCTGTTCTTCTACGGACGTGGTCTACAGCAACCCGCACACCGTAACGTCTAGCAGCCGAGTTGCTCCTACTTGCCCTTGCAACACTTCCTCTAGAGGAGGAGGTTTTAGCATGCTCCGACGAGTAAAACATCCTGTGCCATCTTGTTTTCGTTCAGCGCCTTAGTTGCAAGAGCAAAAAGAGTCGTCAGCTCAAGGCCGGCTGAGAGTAGGCCTATATGATATTTGTCGGTTCTGACGCAGGGACACTTTCATATGGAACAAAAAGTTATTTAAATCCTGTACACCTGCACCGGCTGATTTTCAAATTTAGCCATTTAACATTAATTAAATTTTATTTTTAAATTTAAATATTTTCGAATTTACCATTTGAAAATAAAAAGTTTCTATTTAAAATTTTTATATAGAAAAAATTTCAAAATAATGAATAATGGAATAAAGGAACAATGGAATAATGGAACAAACGAATATATGCTATAAATTATAAATCGGGCGTCTTTAGACCAATGGTCCAAACTATTAAAAATACCAACAATATTTTTTTTTTTTTTTTTTGTTATAGGTCTCCAGTAAAGACCTCCAAAATATTGATAATGAAATTATTGAATGAAAAGAGTCGTAATTTGTAACCTTTTTAAAATTAATTTTTATTGTGAAAATTTAAAGGTCTTTCCAATAGACTATATATATATATATATATATATATATATATATATATATATATATATATATATATATATATATATAAATATAATGAACCCCTCCGATTTGGCGGGGATAGAAGTTAATGAAAAATATTCGAGAAAAACGTATAGAAGAAAACGAATTTATGAAATAATGGAACAATGTAAATCAGGTGTCTTCAAGACCCTCTATTTTGGCGACCCCAAATCCTAAACATAAAAATAATATATTTTTGTTATTTGAAATTTAGTTTTAAAAATAATTTCATTTCAGTTAGAATCGTTACCAACAAAACTTAAAATTACTCTCCATTATTCTCCTAAGGATACTTTATCCTAAATTCTTTTGATAAATTTTGAAATATAAAAATTTTCCCCCAGTCAACTTTATTTCTATGTTTTTCTACGAAACTTTCGCGTAGTTCTTGATGTTCAGAGATAAGTTCCCAATTGACTCTAGTTTGAAAATTTTCCATAAATCTTTCTAATAATAGTTGATATTTAGAAAATTCATTCCACTCAACTTCATTTTGAAATGTGTCAATGAAATTTTCTGATGATTCTTGATATCTGAAAATATAAGCCTAATTTACTTTATTTTGAGTAAAATTTTCTGGTAGTTGTTGTTTTCGAGAATTATAATCCAAATCTACTTTATATTGAAAATTTTCTATAGAATTATCTGATAAATTTTGGCTTATTTAAATATAACTCCAATTTACATAATTTTGAAATATTTCAGTAAAATTTTCTGATTATTTAGTTTTTGAGAAATATAATTCTTCCAATCCACTGTATTTTGAAATTTTGCAATAAAATTTTCGCTTAGTTTTTGATATGCAGAAATGTACTTCCAAGCTACTTCATTTCTGTGCTTCTTTTATTAATTCTTCTGATAATTCTTGACATTCAGAAATAAGCCCCCAATCAAATTTATAGTGTAATAAGTTCCAAGTCAAATTTATTTTGAAATCTCTCAATAACAGTTTCTAATAAGTTATTATACTTAGAAATATCATTCCAATTTACTTAATTTTGAAATTTTTCAATCTAATATTTTTAATAATTTTTTATATTCTGAAAATGCCACCAATTAACTTATTTTGAAATATTTCAACGGGATTTTTTAGATAATCCTTGATATTTAGAAATATGTTTCCAATCTACTACATTTTGAAATTTATCAATAAAATCCTCAAACAATTTTTGACCTTCGAAAATATATCCCCAATCAACTTCATTTTGAAACTAAAATTTTCTAATAATTTTTAAAATTCTTTAATAAATTCTTCAGACAATTCTATAAATTCATAAAATTCTTCATCATCCCCATCAATTGTATTTTTTTTTTCTGTTAGTGAAATCAACAATTGAATATCTACTTTTTTTGTTAAATATATATTATGTAAGTCTTCTGGTTCTAAGATTTTTTAAAATATTTTCATAAATAAAATGATTGTTAAAAATATTATAAATAATATTAGTTGCCATTTATCTCCCTCGAATTTTCCTCAAAGGTTGTTCGTCTCTATTAATAAAGAATAATATGTCATTAGATTAAAAAAAAATGTTTTTAAAATAATACATATTTTTAAAAAAGTGAATTAAAAATTTTCATTATATAATTTAAAAAATTAGAAAAATCTACTTTTAAAAATATTTTTTGCAAATTTATTTTTAAAACAAATGAATTTGTTTTCTCTATTTTAATAAAAAGTAATTTTTCGGGTGTTTTTCGGTAAGAACATTTTAATAAATTTTAAATTTTTTTTTTTATAATTTGTAATGTTTGAAATATTTAACAGTTTTAAAATTTAAATTAGATCAACGTCTATTTATATATAATAACCTAACTTTACCCTAAATTCTTTTGATAAACATTGAAATATTAAAATATATGTCTCCAATTAACACAATCATGAACTATTCTATGAAATTTTCTGTTAATTCCTGAAATGTTGAGATAAAATTCCAATCTACTTTATTTCGATTTGAAATTATTCCAAAATCATTTTTGATAATTCTTGACATTCGGAAACAAGCTCCTAATTTACTGTATTTTGAAATTTTTCACTAAAACTTTCTGATAATTTTTGTTTTTCAGAAATATAATTACAATCAACATTATTTTGAAAATTTTCAATAACATTTTCTGACTGTTTTGATTTTTGGAAATATGTATCCAATTTACTTAATTTTGAAATTTTTCAATACAATATTCTGATAATTCTTGAGTTTCAGAAATAAATTCCCAAACAATTTCATTTTGAAAATTTTCAATCAAATTTTTAGATAAATCTTGATAAAAAGGAAGATAATGCGAATTAACATTAGTTTCAAATTCTTAAATAAAATCTTCAGATGTTTAATTTGGTAAAAATCTGCATCTTCCCAATCAAATGTTTTTTTTTAAATAAAATAAGCAATAGTATTTATAATTTTTTTATTTGTTAAATATAAATTATGAAGATGTTATAGTTATAATTTTTTGAAAATATATTCATAAATAAGGTGATTATTAAAAACATTTGTCATAGGCATAGCCCGATATGCATTAAATGTACGTATTGAAGTGTGTAAATATCATTAAAGACTGTCCATTAGAATTAAGTATAAGATGTTCTTAGTATTAAGCGGTGGCAATCACGGCAATATAAAACAGGCTAGAATTGTAGTACAGAGTTGGTTCAAGTTTTGTTGTACTCTGTGTAAATAGTATTATGTGATAGGGATGATAGTAGGATGATCAGGGAGAGTTAATGTATATTTTTAATGTTGGACTGGGGAGATGATGAGATGAGAGCCAGGGTAGTCGCCCACACATCTGTAAGTAGTCTGGGCTGTGTAGCCGTCGACAGGGACGAAGTGCCGGTCGACCCCTCCTGCTGCCTGCACGAGGCCACCAGGGGATGGGGGCGAGGAAAGGCAAGCTAACGGCCAAGTCGCCCAACGGTTTGATTTAAATTTCAAGTATTTATTTATGTTTTGTCATAAGTATAGGTAATTATAAGAAATAATGATGTAGAAATTAGAGAAATGTAAACTGCGATTTTATGGAAATAAAATCACCACGAAAGATGGTCGTAATCGCCCGAATTCGGAGCAATACCGGAAGGCCGGGAATTTGAAACAAAGCTCCTGATTGGCTGGGAGGAGCCGCGTCTGAAATCGCCGCTTGGCGTGCGCGCCGGCAGCGGTGCCGGGGGAGACTAGTCTAGGACTCAGCCGCAGACGGACGTGTGTGTCTGTGTCCCGCGGGTCCGCGTCTCGGTAGGCCACCAGGGGTGCGTTACCAAGAGCCTTTATTACGCCTTTAATTACATTTAATTGACATGCAAAGGCGATTAGACGTCCGCCGATTTAATCGAAATTCGCAGGCCAAGAAGCTGGCAGAGTGGCCGAGTGCGGTGCGGGAGGTCGTTGTCGATTCCTACCGCGAATAAGGGCGTTTACGACCGTGTGGAGTGGGTTGCCGTATAAAGAAATATCACTCGTTTCACTTGGTAGTTAGAACCTATATAGATTCTCGCAAAATACGTGTGGTTGGTCACTTACTGACATTGAATGACTTGTGATCTTGAGTAAATCAAACCCGCTGGGCTACTCGCAGCAATTCCTGGCACGGAATGGATTTAATCAAAGCCTACACTGATTTATCAACTAATTAAAATAAAGTAACTCCGCTCTTAAAAGAAGGGGGAGGTTACACATTATGTGCATTATTATTTGTAATTGTTTCTCCCTCGAATTTTTCTGACAATTTTTTTCGTCTTAATTTAGAAATGGTTTTAAGAATATGTTTTTATTATTTTTAAAATAAATATTTTTAATGTAAGTTTTTGTAAGAAATGTTTTGAGAATTTTTAAAATATTTTTTATTATAGAAACTGTCTATAAGAAAAAAAATTATTTTGGTTATAATTAATAATTCGTCGTATTTCTCTACATACATCGATATCTAAAAGACCAAGTATAATTTTAGCATTTTTTACAATTATATTATAACAAATAAATATTATTTTACACCGTCAATTAATTTTTGGTAAGGTTGGACACCAAATGACTCAAAATAATAAACGGTTGAAAAAAAAAAAAATATAACAAACCAGGTGTGTCCCATTTACACTATTATAATTTTCTAAATTTATTATTTTAAAATGATTTAAGTTTAATTAATTTGTTTTAATTTCTTCTTTATAAAATTCTTTGCAAGAAACACCGGAAATAAATAGGAATCAGCTTTATAATATTTAATTAATTTTTCTATATCTAAACCTGAAAGCAGCTCCATTACGAGTAATTTATATTTAACTAAAAATAATAATAAAAATAAAAAATCTGGTTAGTTAAGTTTAATACAAAATGTTTTTAAAAACGTAATGTTCAAACAATTTTAATTAAAATTTGCTAAGGCAATTACAAATTGCTGAAGTTAGTGAATATGAAATAAATTCTAAATGTTGGACTTATTATTCCTTTAATTTTTAGTACAATTTCACCGGCATCAGGTATAGCTAATGCTGTTCATAGTAAACAAGTGAATGACCAATTAGTTGCTCAAAGAGTTAGACTAAATTAAATTTAAGGAAAACAATATAAAGAAGGAAATCCATTTCAACTAAATACATTATCGTCTGTTGCTAAAAAATTATCAATAGGATTTTTACCAACAATTATTTAAAAATAGGAAAAAATTATCACAGAAAATACATGTCGTTTATTTAAATAATAGAGGATCTATAACAATAAAATCGACACAAAACAACGATGCGAAAAATTTTTAAATTAATTAAAATATCATACTATCTTATAAATTAATTATTTTAATTTTTAACTATTTTAAATGTCTATTCTAAAATTTAGTTGAAAAATAATTCTAATAATAATACAATGGGAGGTAACATAGTCAACTGGCTAAATAAATTACATTTTAAATTTCTTTTACCTGGTCATAACTACACCAGATCTCGTACTAATTTATTATTAAATATTGAAAATGGTAAAATCCCAGTAAATGAAGTTAACGAAGCAGCATTATTTCACGATATTGACTTCCCGAAAGTAAATATATTAAGGATAGACACAAAGCTGAAAAAGAATATTACAAAATAAAACTAATGAATAGTTTAAAATGAGCAATTAAAAAAAATTGAATCATGTTCAGTTTCACCAATAATGAATGTTATATAAAAGTTTTGTTTAGGTATTAAAGAATTTATGAACAATTTTTTTTAAAAGAAAAGTAATTTGAAGTAGAAAAAAACTTGTCAAACTTGATTTTCAAAAAAAGATTTAAAGAATTAAATTTGAATTTTAATCAGTGGGTTACAATGGATTACAAAAACCTGACTCCTTCTAAAATAGTTTTACAATTTTAAATATCTAACACTGTTCAACAATAAAATAAAAAAATATATATTTAAAATTTATACAGGCTGTAAACCATATCATATATTACGTATCGATTAAAATTATACCATAGACCAATAATTTTTTTAAATAAATGGAAAAAGAAGAATTAAAATTATTAATGACGAAATATGATTTTGTTAAAAATAATGTAAAATCCTTGAGAGATAAATATCCTTGTTCTGATTCGTTTGTTCGTAAATGTTTAAGACAATGGTATATTTCTCACACAACACAAAACTTATTTTAATTCGTCGTAATAAATTTGGTCAATTTTGTTTAAAAAATTGTCAAACTGATGCAAATGAAAAAATATTTACTAAGAAACCAATAATTGATTATGATAAATGAAGATTATTTAAATTTTAAACAGACCCAATTTTTCTAATTCTTTAATAATACTGCTTCATCAACTTTATTTACAGCAATTTTACTGTTTTCAATATTTAATAATAAATTAGTACCGGGTCGAGGGAGAAAAATATGACAACTAATAATATATCAAATGCTTTTCATAAACACTACTTTTATGAAAATATTTATAAAAATTCAGAACATAAAGTTCTTCATAATTAGTATTTATCAAATTAAAAAGTAAGTAATACGATTGTTTATTTTATTAACAGAAAAAACCTAACTGATTGGGAAGGTGAAGATTTTCACAAAATAAAACTATCTGAGGAATTTAAAAACAAAGTTTATTCGCATCATCTTTCTTTTTTTTCAAGATTTATCTGAAAATTCGATCGTAATATTTCAAAATTAAGTTGACAGGGAACTTGTATATGAAATCCAAGAATAATCATAAAATTTTATTGAAACATTTCTAAATAAAGTAGATCGGAGACTTATTTCCGAAGATAAAAAATATCAGAAAATTTTATTGAAAATTTTAAAAATAAAGTTAAAAGAAATTATCTTAAAAAAAAAAAAGAAAATTATCAGAAAGCTTAACTGGAAAATTTCAAAATAAATAAATTGGGAGCTTGCTTCTGAATGTCAAGAATTATCAGATAATGTTATTGAAAATTTTTGAAATAAAGTAGATTGGAATTTTGTCTCACCGTATCAGGAATTAACAGAAAATTTTATAAAAATTTTCTATATCATGTTAAATGTAGAAATACTTTTTATTTTTCAAAATTTATGAGTATATTTTAGGATAAATATCAGCTATTATACATAAATAGATGTTGATATAATATTAATTTTAAAACTATTTAGTATTTCATACAATAAAAATTATTAATAAACATTTTTTCAAAATTTTACTACAAAAAAAAATTACTTTTTAAAAAAATAATGAAAAAATTCATTGATTTTAAAATATCAAAAATATACTATTCTCCGTTCACTCTAAGTTGAGTTTTAGCATAAACAAAGCAAATTATAAACAAACATTTTCATTGGCTGCCGACCGCCGTGCACAGTGATCTTGCATAAGAAATATATCTTTGTTATCTGTCGTGTACATATAAGTTTACCACTCCATCACTTAATAAGAGAGTTTTATTAACAAATATCTAAAATATACAGACGTTGCAAACACAATCTACGGCGCTATATGTTTATTACTATAATTACGGTTAGCGGACGACACGTCCGTACAGTTGGTTCACGAGTTATTTAACGACTGACGCACTGATAAACGTACGAGTTTCTTGGTACACTTGCCAGTATTTAGAGATGTACGATACTCTGAAAATACCAATAGTTTAGTTCAGTAATAATAACCACGGTAAAAATAAATCAGAAATATCACAATCAGATATGTTTTATTTTTTAAAAGTATTTTTTGGCGTAAACGCGTCAATGTTGTGGTTACTGCGAATGTTTTCTCCGTGTATTCATTTTCCGTTCCAGTTTGTCCGAACCAAAATTCCTTGATCTATTTCGTTCCGTCCTAGCGTCGGCTTATGTTTACATCGCATGCGGATTAGGTTATGTGACGCTGGACGTGAACGGTGAAAATGGTTTTCGAAACGTGGATATATGTCTTCATTACTTAACAAACTGCGGTGATGTTTATAAGGCAAGAATAAAAATCTCGCATAACATTCTTTACGATAAAAAAATAACGAATATGTGTTGTGAATTATCGACAGGCTGTTTGGTGACTTATAAAATGTAATTTTTCCAAAAGAAGTGCAAAATTATCCAGGAGGACTTTAAAGTAAGTTCAATCACATTTTGTTGACAACTTTTTTTCTGCATGTAGTACCAAATTTTTGTTACGTTAGTACCAGAATATTTGAATACGATCGTTAGTCATGGCTTGATAATTACAATTAAATTTTGAAATATACTGTAATTGCATATGATGTCAATATTTTTATCACGTTTTAATGTAATTTTTGTTTCCGTATGTCGATAATACGTACGAAATTTTCACGCAATATTGTTTTAATATATAGGGCGTTGTTGTTTCCTATGATACCGACTGTACTCAGTTTTGTCAGTTGGAAATAGTACGTCGGCGCACTGCACAAATTGAGCCAATTAGAATCTAGAAAAGAGCAATGATATTACGTTATTTGTTCACTTCAGAACTCAACTTAAGAGTGAACGGAGAATGGTAACATTAACTATAATTAAAAAAAAAAAAATGGGATTTCTTTATTTTTAAAATATCTAATAAAATTTAAAATTAAAATTAAAAAAAAATTAAATTATCATTTTATAAACATGTATCACTTCATTTATAAAAAAAAATATTTATAAAAACTAGGGATCGAAAGACATACACAATTTATATTTAACAAATAAAACAGTAAGGTATATGTAGTACTTTATATTTACTTAATAAAACATTATGTATTCAGTTGATTTTATTAACGGAAAAAAAATCCAATTTGATAGGGATAATGAAGAAGTTTAATAATTTATAGAATCATAAGAAGAATTTATTAAAGAATTTTAAAAGAAGTTGATTGGGAACTTATTACCGAATGTAAAAAATTATCAGAAAATGTTACTGAAAAATTTCAAAATGAAGTTGATTGGAGATTTATTTTTGAAGGTCAAGAATTATAAGAAGATTTTATTGATAAATTTCAAAATAAAGTAGATGGGGAACATATTTCTAAATATCAAGAATCATTAAAAAATCTCATTCAAAAACTTCAAAGTTAAGTTAATTGGTGGCTTATTTCTGTATGTAAAAAATAAATCAGAAAATTTTATTGAAGAATTTCAAATGAAGTAAATTGGGGTTATATTTAAAGATGCCAAAATTTATCAGATAATATTATTGAACATTTTCAATATAAAGTAGATTGGGATTATAATCCTCGAAAACCAAAATCATCAGAAAATGTTATTCAAAATAAAGTAAATTAGGGTTATATTCCCATATGTCAAGAATTAGCAGAAAATTTTATTGGTAAATTTCAAAATGTTGATTGGAATGAAATTTCTAAATATAAAAATTATCAGTTTTTGCCAGCTACCCAGCTACGGTGACGGTTATTTCTGAATATCAAGAACTAAGCAAACATTTTATAGAAAAGAGAAATAAAGGTGATTGGGTGAAAATGGTTATGTTTCAAAATTTTTCAAAAGAATTTAGGATAAAATTCCATAGGAGAATGATTTCAAGTTTTGTTGGTGAAGATTCTACCTAAAATGAAATTAACTTTAAAACTATATTGCAAAGAAATATTATTCTTATTTTTAGGTTTTTTGGTCCCCTAAATTGGAGAAACTTAAAGACTTAAAGAGAATTTACATTGTCACCTTATTTCATAAATTCTTTTACCCCTGCATGTTTTTTTTTTTCCGAATATTTTTCAGTAACTTTTAATCCCGCCAAACCGGAGGGGTTCATTATATAAAAATTGAGTCAGTTGCAAATGCATCTTTTAAATTTTCAGAAATAAATTCATTATCAGTAAGTTGCAAATCACGACTCTTTAAATTAAATATTTTCACTATCAGTATTTTAGCGGTCTCTACGGGAGACTTATAACAAAAAAAAAAATATATTATTTTTATTTTTTAAAATTTTGGACCATTGGTTTTAATGATGCCCTATTGATAATTTATAAATTTTATTCATTTGATCCACTATTCCATCATTCCTTTATTCCATTATTCCATAATTTTAAAAATTAAATTTTTTCAATTCATAAATTTGAAATCGAAAATTTATATTTCCAAATGAAATATTCGAACATTTTTAAATTTAAAAATAAAATTTTAAATTAATGGAATTTTTCAAATCATCCTGCGTAGGTGTACAGAATTAAAATACATTTTTGTTCCATTATGAAAGTGTCCCTACACTAGAACTGGCAAATATCAACTACTGCCGAGAAAACAAACCTAAGGTGTCCAGTATTATTTCGTCCATTCTTACATTTCTGTACTTATCAATGTTTGTGATACCTAGTTCTTTCACGTAACACAACTTTTTTTTACTCATAAGGAAGTAATTATTGGAAGAAAAATTATAGAACTGTTTTTATTGTTAAGAAAGATTACATCAGCACCTGTAACATTGAATCTTAATTCACACACGAGGTTCTTCTGTCTGTCAAGTTGCCAGTCAAGGACCTGTAATCAGACAACACATTTTATAGCTTGATTTTTATATTTAAAAAAATGAGGGTTATTATCGGTAGCACCTGGACAAATACCATTACGAAATTCAATTGAAAGTTTTAGAGATACAAACCATAACAAAAACAAAAGCACTGACGACAAAAATTTCAAGAAGTTATAAATTTAACACGTGTCTATACTTCCCTCTACCGGGCGGTTTACAGAAGGCAAGTGGTTAAGTTTTTAGAATGTAGGTTAAACAGGTCGTTTCGTAACAAATGGTTATTTTGTCTAGTGTGTTGGTTATTAAACGACATAAGCACATGCCACATAACGTAACAGTAGGAACTGTGCAAAATGAAAACCTTGTGCTAAATTAATTCACAACTGAATTCTTTCCAATGACATTGTTTAAATTAATCCGAAGCATTCTTTGCTATATAAAATTCATAGGATGTCATTGGAAAACATAGAAAAAAAAAACCTTAATAAACTGTACGCTGTAAAACACTACATTTCTTATTTTCGTGTACTGGCAACATGTCGGATATTTTATTTTATTTTATTTTCATTTTAAATGTATTGTTTCCACAATCTTATAAGCAAAGCTCAGGTTATGAAACTAGTCAGATATTATTACATTATAATTATTACGATAAATCAATACATATTAACAATCAAAAATATAATAATACATATTATTCCATACTCTTAATATTATCATAGTATTACAAAAAGTGGCTATAAAAGACAGACGATTTAAGTCAACTCTTAAAACAAAGCAATATGTAATAAATACTAAGTTAGCATTAGACATTAAGAAATTCGTCAACACCATAGGAATATTTTCTGTGATTAGTTTCTGAATTTTGCATCCGCACAAGAAATGAAAAATTAATCTTCACTATGTCAGCATCTGTATGCACACTGCTAATTTTGCGCAGTTGTGGATCAATAAATTCGAATACATAGAAGTCAGTTTTGTGCATACGACCTCTGTTATAAGTTTACTGTTATTTTATCAGTTTTGAAGCTACATTAATATGAGGCATTTTTTCTGGTTAAGTGGATGCTCCTGTCACACCTCCGCATTGGTAGGGCAGACCTCATTAGGCGTGGCTTGATCTAGTACTAATCAATATATGGTTGTTACTGTATCATTGTTTTACAAAATAGTACCCAGATAGCGTACACAGCACTCTGTCAGCGGTTGTCGGTGTATGCATGGCCGTATACTGTGACTGCCGAACAAAATTTTCTAGACCCTATTGAAACAAAACTCTTAATACTCATGCTGTAGCAAAATACTTAAAGCTAATGGGCACTAAAACCCTTAATGCTCGCACTGTAACAAAACCCTTAATACTCATGCTACAAAACTATTAATGCTCATACTGCAACAAAACTCTTAATGCTCGTGCTGTAAAAAAAATCCCTTATGTTGTAACGAAACCCTTAATGTTCATGCTGTAAGAAAAGCCTTAATGTTCATGCTGTAACAAAACCCTTAATGTTCATGCTGTAACTAAATCCTTAATGTTCATGCTGTAACAAAAGCCTTAATGTTCATGCTGTAACAAAAGCCGTGATTCTCACGCTGTAACAAAACCCTTAATGTTCATATCGTAACGAAATCCTTAATGTTCATGTTGTAACAAAACCCTTAATGTTCATGCTGTAAGAAAAGCCTTAATGTTCATGCTGTAACAAAACCCTTAATGTTCATGCTGTAACAAAACCCTTAATGTTCATGCTGTAACAAAACCCTTAATGTTCATGCTGTAACAAAACCCTTAATGTTCATGCTGATTCAAAAGCCTTAATGTTCATGCTGTAACAAAA
>PNEQ01049312.1:6680-17577 GCA_003012365.1 Medauroidea extradentata
GCTGGGTGAACATATCTTGCGCGGTTGAGGGCTAGATGTACGGAAGCGATAAGGGCGATATTGCACGAGCGTCACGTCTCTACCTAGCCTCTAGCAGCACGTTACTGAACTTGTCTTCTCACCTGCATGAGACTTTCAACGGTGACGTAATATTGATGATAAAGTTATACTGGAGACGTCCATATCTTTTATAACATTCTGTGGAAAGATTTGCATACCTAAAGACGACCGCAAAAATACCCTGTTTCGTCATTTTCAGTCGCTACGCGCGGTAACCAGCTATTTTCATCACCAAGTTTTTATTTATATTTTTGTTGCAGATATTTTATTCTTCTTTTAGACACAGAATGTGACTGAGTATTGCTCTTATAACTATTTTTTTAGCTGGCATTGTTTTTGCGTAACGGCTCGTTAAAGCCAAAATTTACATGTTTCCGTTTTAAGGGCGCAGTTCACCTCAGTTTCAACGTCTTTATTTGTTTTATATTTGTACCAGACATTTTTTTCTCATTTTAGACATAAATTGTGATTAAATCTTCCTCTTAGGAAACTTTTGTATCTCTCATAGTTTTTGCGTAATGAGTCGTAAACTTCAAAATTTGCACTTTACGGTTTTAAGTAGGCCACTAAAACCAACTGACATACAAACCGACAAAATTCACGCTGTGTAACAAGGTTGTAGGCTATGATTTGACCTATATAAAAACATAAAAGTTAAATAGTTTTGTATTTAATAAAAAATTCTGAATTTTGTAATGAAAATTAAAAAATTATCAACAATTTTGTAAAAATACAAAAAATATGTATTTTTTGTATTTATATGTGTCAAATCTTAGCCTACAACATTATTATATAGCGTGAGTTTTTTCAGTTTGGAATGTCAGTTGGTTTTATTGGCGTACTTAAAACCGTAAAGTCCAGATTTTGACGCTTACGACTCATTACGCAAAAACTATGAGAGATACAAACGTTTCCTAAGAAGAAGATTTAATCACAATTTATGTATAAAATTAGAAAAAAAATATCTGGTACCAATACAAAAAAAGACGTTGAAAACTGAGGCGAACCGCGCCCGGGCGACACAAAATCCAACTCACTTACCAAACCAAACAAATTCACAGTGAATAACGATGTTGTAGGCTACAAACTAGCTATTTTAAGCTACAAAACAAAGTATTTTTGTATTAAAAAAAAAATGTAATTTTTAAACAAAATTTTAGATTAAATTTCAGCATTTTTATTTAAATACAAAATGATTTTATTCTTTGTTTTTATGTAAGTGATAGTGTAGCCTGCGACGTCTTTATCCACTGTGAATGTTTCCAGTTTGGTATGTCAGTTGGTTTTAGTGTAGTCCGTAAAACGGAAACATGCAAATTTTGACTTTAATAAGCCATAACGCGAAAACTATGAGAGAAAGAAAATTTTATTATAGCCAAATTTAGTCACATTTGGTATCTAAAATAAGAGAAAAAATCTGGTATAAATAAAAAATAAAAACGTGTTAGTGAAAATTGCTGTGTTCATGTGTTCAAGTGTTATAATCTCATAATTTTATATCTTTATAATATATAGTTTTGTAGACGATACTTGTGAGTGAATTTTACTCTTACGAAACAATTTTAGCTTTCTTAGTTTTATCATAATGGGGTGTCAAGTCATCATTTGTTTGTTATACTGCCGTGCAAATAGTGAAAACCAAGTGACCTACTTAAACAAAATAATTCGCTGTGAATTTTCATCCCGTGGGCTATGCTATAAAACATTTAAAAACCCACAACGTAATATTTACAATTAAAAAAAATCGCAAAAGTGCAGAAAAAAGTTGCAGATTCAGCAATATTTTAAAACACAAAAACAGTTCGCGGGATTTTCTCAAATGTTTTATTACGTAGCTCATAGTATGTTATTTGACTGTGAATTATTTCATGTACGTTAGTCAATCCCTTTTCACTATTTGCATGACAGCAGAATATGCAATTTTGGACTTTGACTCACCGTTATGAGAAAACTACGCCAGCTAAAATGGTTTCGTAAGAGGAAACTGCAATCACAAGTAAGCGACAGAACTAACAGTATTTCATGTAAATACAAATTTATGAATTCACCACACTTGAACACCCTTAATGAGTAGCGGTGAACTTGAAATCGGCAAACACAACGTTCTTTGTATGCTAATCGTAAGTAAAGTTATCCACGTACGATGAACAGTTTTCGACAAATCTGGTTACGGCCGTGGTTCTGCACACCACTTGGTGGCCCGGACAGGCGGCTACCTCAACCAATAGCTCTGTCCACAAACCAATCCGTTAAGCGATTTTGTCTGCTGTTGAAATTTTTCCACGCCTATTGGCCACTTTTGCCTGTAGACTCCACTCTCGAAATAGATGTATGAAGGGCTTGATCGAGTGGTCCCCCCATCCCTTTTTTTTCCTATCTGAACGCTTGAAATATTTACTTGGATTACTTTTTTTGAACTTCTCAAGTTAAAATATTTCCCTTTGTTCTGCTTAGTAAATTCAGAATATTTGGCAGCTACATATAAGGAAAAACTGTTAATTAATATTTGGTTATATGTCACAATGAATGAGTGAAGATATTTTGACCAACACTTAACATCTAGGTCTTCAACACTGGTGAGAGGTGACATTATGCAAGTATGGAGCGTTGCCCGAATGAAGGGGCGGGGAAACGGAACATCCCCGAGAAAACCCGCCGACCAGTGGCATCGTCCCGCTCGAACCCCATATGCGAAAATCCGGGGACTGACCCCGAGGGGAAGCGAACCCGGATCACCTTGGTTTGTACCGTAAATTTTGTCTTGCATTGTGACACGTATCACGAAACATTAATTGTTATTACCCAAAAATAGCTGTCAAATTTTACTGCAGTGATGCGGAGCAGAGGATATCTACCCTAACCACGTGACATAATTAGTAGTGGGTGTAGCCAAATTTGTTAAGTCAATTTTTGCTGTATTTCGTCTTTGATTTTACTAACGTAAACTAAGTTATGCATGTTGCCAACAACTCAAATGTAACATACGAACTGCACTATCCGATGACTTACAAACTAAAACTTGTTAAATTTGTGTTCTGTGAATTAGCACCCACCCTCACTCTTGATATTACAACCGACTTCTGACCGCCTGAAGAGCACCGTTTAGGTTTTGTTGGCTTGTGTGAGGAGCAGAGAGACACAGTGAGAGAGAGAGAGAGAGAGAGAGAGAGAGTGAGAAAGAGGAAGTCAAAAATCATCGCTGACTAAGACCTAACGAAGGGGAGGAAGTGTGTCGGAAGAAGCACGCAGCTAGGAGGCTTGGAGCGCGAGCTTGGCCCTCTTCTTAGTTTAGTGCTCACATGGAGACGTGTTCTTGGCGTGAATGTATACAGATACGACTAGCTGGTTAGACGGGCCTGGGGCGTAAGGAAGATGTCAAACAGGTAAGTACACCACTTTAACTCCAAAAGAAGGTGCTAAGCAAGTTTAATGATTTTAATAATATTTATAGTTGTAAGATATTTTGTTTGTTTTGTAGCCGTATAATGTGACCGTTATTCACAGCAATGAACATTTTCTAGCTCTCATAGTTTTTAGTATAATGGCATATCAAAGCTCATATTTGCCGAAAACGGTTTTATACAAGAAAGCGAACCCAAAAGAAGTACAAACAAAATAATTCGCACTGAAGTCTAGTGTCACGGGCTACATCAAGACATGTGTAAAAACAGCATTGAATAAATTTTTGTATTCTAAAAAATGCCAAGAAATTGGCAAAGTTTTATTTTTATTTTCTAACAACTTTTAAAAAAATTTCAATGCGGTGTTGCATGTCTTGACGTAGCCCGTGTCACTCTTTTTCAGTTTTAATGATTTCATTTCTGTAAGTGAGTTAGTTTTTCTTTACTGTATAAAAACCGTTTTATGCAAATTTGGGCTTAGATATGTCATTGTGCAAAAACATGAAACTAGAAAATTTACAGTGCTGTTAAAAATAGTCACAATATAAGTTTTGTCTACAAAAACAAACCAAATCTCGAGCAAATGTACGATTATTAAAACAATTAAATTTTTGTTTTTAATCCCCCTTCGTCAGTAGCAGGCGCGTATGTGTTGTTTGCCTAGGTTTCGTCATTCTCCAATGAAGACATTTAATTGATGTTCTATCGATGACGTTTTCTTTATGCTGTTGTACTAAGGTTTACAGTAAGTGTTGATCCTGCTAGGTAGAAAACAGACGTGAAGATAACTGTAATTGTACTTTGCTGTCGTTCAGTAAAGTAAAAGTCGTGGAATTGGGGTAACAAATTATTAACAATTTTGAATGCAAAAAGTCCCTAGTTATGAGAATGCTTGACATGTTTTGAAGCCATTAAAGCGAGACGTAAATTTATTTATAAGAAGTTTGTTTTTGAAGATGCTGGGTGATTTTGATTAATATCGCATCAGAAACAGTTTCCATGAAATTAAAATTTTGTTTTGTATTTTTTTTTGTGTTTGGCATGATAGGTAGTAAGAACTGCCGACGACTAATTGACGTATCGCTAAACGATTGTGTGTATGATTGACAACTTCCATTTTTGTAAACGTTTTTACTTTTGAACAGAAAATAATGACAGTCGCTTGAGAACTCGGAAGGTTTGAGGAATGTTTGTCATGTTTGTAGAGGTTATATTCGTGTATAACAAGTCAGGCGGATGATTGTAACTCTGGCTATTGCTGTACCTTGTATAGTTCTGAGAAGCTAGCATATTTCCAACTATCCTCATATGTTTCATATTACTTATACAGGCTATTGCAAAATTCCACGTCAATATTCTAGGGAAACATTCCTCACGTGTAGAGGAACAAAAAGTGTTATATGAACATAGGTCCAAAACTGCACAGTTTCTGCGCTACAGTTGGCATACATGACGTATGGTTGATAGCGCTGGCAGGATCATGTTGCTGTGTCACAGTTGTTCCTACTGTCTGTGTGTTAGTGGCGTAGTGTGTGGCATAGTAACATGTTATGTACGGCTGTAATGATGCCCCACATACATAAAACCAAAAATAAATTATTTTTTGTATTTAAAAATAATTAAAATTTTTCAATTTTCATTTTAAAATTTAGCATTTTTCATTAAATACAAAAATATTTTATTTTTTTTGTTTTTATATGTGTCATTTCATAGCCTACAACATTGTTATACACTGTGAATTTTTTCGGTTTGGTAAGTCAGTTGGTCTTAGTGGCGTACATAAAACCGTAAAGTGCAAATTTTGACGTTTACGTTTCATTACGCGAAAACTATGAGAGCTACAACAATTTTCGAAGAGGAAGATTTAGTCACAATTTATGTCTAAAGTAAGAAAAAAATATCTGGTACAAATATAAAATAAAAAAAAACGACGTTGAAAACTGAGGTGAATCGCGCTATTACGAGCGCTGCCTACCACACGTCTAAAATGCGTTGCTGTTTGTGCACAAATACTTTTTTTTTTTACGAAACTATTCTTTAGGTATCTTTTTTCTGTCAACGTTCGAAAAATCTTCAAACCATGACGAAATTATATTTTCTAAGTATCACATCGATTATTAGAAAAATCATTTCGGAGCCCCTCAAATTTGGTAAAATCAGCTTTATCAACGTATTTTATCGAGAAAAAATAACTTTTCAAGGAATTCGCACAAGACTACTCCAGAAACATGCAATGGGCTTCGTTTAAAACTTCCCACCAATAAAAATATGGGTTTACCACTGAACGTATCAGGCGAGTGATCTACGATTCCACTGCAAGCCGTGTCAGTAACTTGCAGTAGAGGTGATACCGCACCAGATGAGCCGGTCAACATCGCCCTTGGCGCCGTACCTCACTCACACAAACACACTGCCAATAAACGGGCACCTTAAGATTCCAGGTCACCAATCATGTTGAAATTCTTCTTAATTTCTTACTGATCAAAATTTTTTGACAAATTTATTTGGAAACATTTTAATATGGACTGGACTTAAGTTAATTTACCTTTTATTACTCGCGTTACATTAAAAATATGAAAGCGTAATTGTGAAATAATTAAGCTGCTTCAAAATTTAAGACAATAGTCTAATTATTTCTTACGTAGTAACAACTATGGTAAATAACTAGAGCCCACGATTTTTGGTGAAAAGAATTCTGCAACAATTTGTTTCAATGCCTTATGTGCACATCTGCAGGTCTGCTTCGTGGTCAGTGATTGGCTGTTTTGAATTCTCAGCGTCTCGGGGTTTTACCCGCAAATCACAGACGTGTGGTGTCGCAGTAACCTTGTTCCTGTTGGCACAGTCAAATGAGCCACGTCTGTGCAATTATATATTCTGCCAATAATCAAGAAGCAGACCTGCAGATGTGTACATAAGGCATTGAAACAAACTGCTGCAGAATCCTTTTCACCAAAAATCGTGGGCTCTATAAATAACATTCATACTAAAAATTTAGTCCAATCGAGACATTGCCGGTAATTCGTCGCACCATTAATTTACTACAGGAAAATTAATAAGCCTAATTTTGAGGTAACAGGTATTCTAAGATTTCGTTACTGTAAGATAAACTTCTAAATGCAGAATTTTTTTTTTTTTTGGTTCAGGTGAGCGACCCGTATCAAATATAATTTGACACACAAATACCTATTCGTGAGCTTAGCAGGGCTTCGGGTCAGACAAAACCCTTAATGCCCTGCTGAAATAAGTCGGTGAACATGCTCAGCATGGTTGTGTTACCGATTACAAAAGTGATAAATACGTGTGAGAGAATGAGAGATATTTTGTTCAGCGCTTATCATCGAGGTCTTTAACGCTGGCGAGGGGTGACATGAGGTGAGTATGGAGCAGCGCCGGAATGAAGGAGGGGGAGGAAACGGGAGATCCGCGAGAAATTCCGCCGAACAACGGCATCGTCCGGCACGATTCCCACATGCAAAATCTGGGACAGACCCCGCAGTGAATCGAACAAATTAAATTTTATGTTAGGCTACTTGGGGAGGTCTCAACATCGTCAACCAGCTAAACATTCCCCTTTTGCATTTTCATTATTAGACAAAGCCCCAGTTGTGACAGTTTTGTTGCCCTTGACAACTGAAATTACTCGAACGGACAAACACAAATTTTACACCAGGGAATCGAACCCAGAACCCACCAAAGTCGGCTGCTCTACCAACTGTGCTACGGGGGGGGGGGATGGGGGGCACAATTGGGCCACCGCGTCTCTTTAACTAAAATAAAAATAAACATGGTATTGTAGGTGTACCTGAGGTCAGTGTTTCACACCCCGAGTGCAGGCTTCTCACTGGAAGGTCGTGGTGTACGCCTGCCCTGGGAGTCGTCGAGCAAGGCTTCGCGAAGAACAATCCACGGAACACGAAGAGCTGTGGAAACAGGAATGCCCTGACAAAAAAAAAGTCCGCGGCCGGCGGAATCGTCCACCACGCACGTGCTCGCACGAGAAAATTCTGTGTCCGACCCCGGAGAGACTCCATCCCACACTGCCTGGAAGCAAGTGCTGTAGCTACTGCGTCAACCCCGCTACCCCACCACCGAGGAATATTAGACACACGTAAAACACTGCCAGCTCCAAGCTGGGTTCACAGCCTATGTTTAGCTTACGTTCGCACTGTTAAGAACACTGAGGGTGGAATTCATAGTCTTACTTGTTCGGCAAATAACTAGTGCTTCGTTAAACAATACGTGTGCTTCAAGCAATACTTACTACAGCAATGAATTTATAAACTGCTATTTTACGAAGTAATTCATAGTTGAGCAAGCCTTACTTATGTAGGCCAAGTTGTACTTTATGAAGTAACCAAATAAGTATCGCTATAATATCGGTTCCAATACGGCACAACTGAACTTGTATTTTATTTATAGCTGTCATCTAGTGTGATTGAATAATTTGTTACATTTTGTTGTCAATTCCACTTTGAAGTATTTTTTTTATTTTAATACGTTTTTAAAATAAAATATCAATACGGATGTCAAAAACGTGTCAGTTAATGTGTTAACATATTTGTTTTGTATCTATGCAGTTTGCTTACTGTGAAATAAAAAATTACACTCACTACTCGACTCGCTGAAATAAAAAAGTTTTACACGAAGACGTGCTGTACACTTTCTGATAAGAATATTTTACTAATTGCGTTTCAGTTGATATTCAACGCACGAGTGTAAATTATGGCGGTATTAAATTCGTAAATGCTACTAATTACTGCCGAACCTGTTTTGCTTACCATCTGACAACAAAACCTCATATCACAAAGCTAGCTTTGAACACATGCAATTTTTGTAAAAGAAGTGTTAAAATTGGCTAAAAATTTTATTGCTGTGTTCTTTTGATTAGGTTTCAGTAAAGTTCAAATCTGGAAAGCTTCCACAATATTGTTGCTATGTGCACGTAGCGCTTGGCGGAAATTGTTTACTTAATAAGGTATCAAATGTTCGTTAAATGAAGTTTAATGCTTGCTTTTACAAGTAGGTCCTAACGTTGCGGCTGTTATTGTCTTGAAATATAATGCTCTTGTGAACGATCTTGTGTACTTAAATTGAATGTTATGATCACAAAATTATCTTTCTGTCAGCTTCAAACCTGGCATGCTCAATACAATTAAAATATTATTCTTGTTTTACAAGTAGGCCCTAACATTAGGCCTACGGCTGTTGTATGAAAATATAATGTTTTCTATTACAAATACTAAAATGTGATTGACTGCATTTCATGCTACCGTTAATGTAGTGCAAGTTATCCTACATAGGATTACAACAAACGGGGTAGAATCCTGTTCTTTGCATTTGTTTTGTCAACAAATGTTGGGCTCGGTTTTTTTGTTTAATGTAAAGGACGATTTCTTCATTTACATGTTAGCCTAATAACTAAAGATTTACATAAATATTACAGTTAGGCTATATTATTTACTGGGCGTACGTAACGTTTATTAGGCCTACATTATAAGTAGGCCTACTATAGGTGGATTAAAAACAAATTTAACATGCAACTATTTCATTTCGCAAAGTTGGTAAACGTAAGGTAATGTTAAGTTCACTTTAAAACGGAATTTACAATAATCTCCATTCCTAGTGATATAATTTCCATACGAAATTCTTTTATAGAACAAAAATACAATTTAAGTATTTGAAAATGATTAAGAAATGAGGTTATGTTTTCGTAGCTGTGTTTGATGACTTTTTATTTTTCCGTTTTGTTCCATGTACGTTTAATGTTTTTTCATTTTAAAAATACCACTTAATTTTCCTTAAATATATGGAATGAAAGGTCAATGTGAAGGAAGGAATCCCTTACGTAACCTATCCTTTCAAAACCAGACATCAAGAGAGAAGATATATAAAAACAGTTTATATTCGTGAACAAGCAATGGTTATTTGATTATGAATGCTTGTGAAAAAATGTAGAACTTATTTTGTGACTGTGAATACATATTAAGCAGTATTTATTTGAAGTAAACTTTATGAAGCTTTGCTTGAAGCCATCACAATAAACGATGCTTATTTCTGGCACCATGAATTGAAAACCGTACTTAGACATGAATATAAATAGTGCATGTTTCAAGTATTGCTTGTATCATCACTATAAAATCCACCCTGAGTGTGCATACAACCATTCACATCACCACGTAGCATGCGTACGTACGTGACTGAGTCAATCAACTTCCAACTCATACGTACATACGCTATGCGGTGGTTGTGAATCCGTAAGAACGTAAGACTAACTTAAATATTAATAATGTTTATCAAGAATGTCTTTTTGCCGTCATAAATCATTTTATTTGTTACTTTCCAAAACTATTAAAGTGCTAGAATATACTATCCACATTTTACACCAACAAAAAAAAAAAAAAGAAAGAAGTTTGTCACAGCTAGATGATAGGCTATGGGTGTTCTGAATCCGGCTGTTCACTTAAATACACCGAGGACCAAAGTTGGCGAACGTGAGCTTAACTCCAGCCCTACACTATATATATATATATATATATATATATATATATATATATATATATATATATATAAGATATATACATATTTTGGTTACTACTCCAATTATTTGGTGTTAATATTTCATAGACAGAGTGACAGAAAAACAGTGAAAATATTGAAAGTCAACAAAGTCGCTAGTAGATTGCAGTGTCTTTAGTCTATTTATATTGGACGACGGAATCTGTGAACTGTTTTTGGACGTAGCCTATCACATACAATCTGCTTTAAAGTTAAGGGAAGTGAGTGGCCACCGCTCAACATGTAGGTCTTTAGCGCTGATGAGGGGTGACGTGATGTGATTAGGAGCAGCGCCGGAATGACGGAGCGGGGGAAACGGGAAATCCCCGAGAAAAACCGCGGACAAGTGGCGTCTCCTAGCATTATTCCCACATACGGAAATCTGGGGACCGACCCCGCCGCGAATCGAACCCGGCTCGCCTTGGTGAGATGTGAGTGTACTAGCCGCGGCCCCTTCTATGCTGAGCAGTTCTAACTGAGCATGTCGAAGAGAATCCTAGTTTGAAATAAACAATAGCCAATATCGATATAAAACCTTCAGTGTTATACACGGCACGTTGGAGCTTAACAAACTGTCAACATTTACCGCGATTTTCTATTGTCTGTATTCAGATGTAGAGAGGAACGTTGATTTCGCAGATATATTCTAGGTCACGTTGTTGAACGTCAAGTACGTATACACCACTGTTACGTCTATGACTCGTTGATGGCTGATATGACACACCTAACTATATAACTTAGTATTTTCTGAAGTTTATATAACATATTTTATATATTTTGATAGGTCTAGGCCTTGGCTTCGTGGGAAATTCGAGTATGACAAAAAATAAACTACTGTTCCAACTTTATTTTTTTAAAAAAGTTCTGTTCGTCAGCAA
>PNEQ01049312.1:17677-41316 GCA_003012365.1 Medauroidea extradentata
TTAAATACCTAATACTCAAGATTCGTTTGTATTGTGACAGTCTATGCATTTTTTTCTTAGAAATGCAGACAACGGAGCAATAGGTGAACACATTTAGGCCTACGTGTAACTGAAAGTTAAATGACGATTACGAGGAACTTATTTTCGCCGAAGACGCCCGAAGTTAGCCTCTGCAAAGAATTCAACATAAAAACACGAAATCGAATTAAATTTGGAATCTTACTCAATGTTAGCTATGCGCTCTGTTAATATTGGAATTATATGTAACAGTTGATAATACGCATTAAAGTGTACTGTTTGTTAATTATATTCGTTTTAGGCTTACATAATTTCAATGCGTTCGTAATTCACGAATTTCTCCATGGCCCCATGGATGAATTGTCACTTTGGATGCCCTCAGCTTCGGTTATCTTTGGAACGAGTTCGTTTGTCCTATTCGAGTTACGAGGGCCTGACTGTACGTAAAACAAGGACTTTGTTTGCAGGGACGAGGAAATTGTGCGACCACCTGTTTTATTCTGGTACGCGTACGAGAATTCAGGCGTGCGTGACAAATCAGACCTCGCCCCTCCCCCGCGCGGACGTTCAGTTTCGGCGCTGAGCTGCCCGCGCATGCGCGACGGTTGGGTGATACAGGCCACGTTGCCAGCTCTCCTGCTTGCTGCCGAACACTGTGTTCTTGTAGACTGCTCCTGCCGGCGTTCCTGGTTTCTCTACCATATTTAATTATTATCACACATGCACTCAACATTTTTCAGTTATCGTAATGCTTCTAACTACAATGTCAGTTTAGAAAGATGTGATAGAATTGCTCGTACCCAGCAAAACACAATTATAGAAACAAGCGTTAGACTATAAACTCTGCTGCTCATAAATAAAATAATGTGGTCACCGCTTAAAGTCCCATAGGGAAAAGGATAATATTAAAGCACTGCACGCCAGCTGAGGGGCTTGCAGGGAGAGTCGATAATGTGTTACATACGAGGGTTAATGGCAGCCTTACCGCTCCTGCTTCACACACACAAACACAGCCTAACTAGTGAGGTCCCTTATTGAATGTTTGTGCCACCACCTGTCCTTTGTGTCCTTGTTGTTGTCGAACTGTTTATATTTGGATTTCATGAATGCTTCCCTTTGAGCTCTTAGCGTGCCACGACCCATAGATTAGTATGAAAATGCAATTTTCTTGTAATATGTTGGCCACCATGTTTTAAAGGGAGAATTTCATTGGTTGATAAATTGTGAATGGAGAATCTACCTGTAATACTGGCATGGGAAAAGAATTCTGCGTACTGATCTGAGTAGACGGAAAATGGGGCTTCAGGGACCGGTGGGTGGGGTGGGAGACAAGGGGACACATGGCGGCCATCTTGGATGACGTCACACATCCGCCATATTTGATTACATCACTTCCAGTCGCCATCTGGTTTCTAGTCGCCATCTTGTTTCAGGTCGCCATCATGTTTCAGGTCGCCATCTTGTTTCAGGTCGCCATCTTTGATGACCTCACCCCATCCTTTATCTTCATGACATCACTCTTCTGCCATCTTGTAGTCTAGAATTACCCACTCGTGCTCTATCATTCCATCTTTTCCCCCCACACCCTGGTTCCCATCCCTTGTGAAGAATCGACCATGGCATATATCTTTCTCATGCTCTTTCTTCTCAGCTCAATCCCCCCTCTGGCTTCGCAGACCGATCCCCCTGCTCTGGCGCCCCTCCTCCACGAAGAATCGGCCATGACCTGTATCTTTCTCATGCTCTGTTATTTCAGATCCACAGACCAATGCCCCCTCCACTCTGGCTCCGTAGCACCATCCCCTCTCGAATATGACCTGCTCATGCTCTGGCATTCCATAGCTCCACAACCCCCACTCCTTTTGAGGAATCGACCATGGCCAGTACCTTTCTCTTGCTCTGTCATTCTCCAGCGCCACACCCACTCTGTCTCTGCAGTGCTATCTCCTTGTGAGGAATCGACCATGGCCTGTAACTTTGACTTACTCATGCTCTGTCATACCAGGGCTCCACAGATCAATCCTCCACTGACATTTTGTTGCATGTACCTTCTTCCTTCACACAAGACACTGAACCAAGATTGGCATGAATGTATGTAGGTAAGATGTACGCATAGAGGTTAGCAACAAATGACTTTCTGTATCCTCAAATATGTATAGTTTTCGTTAATAGATATTACAAACCATTCGACGTATAAATAATTTGGCTACTTCCTTAAGTAAACAAACTCACGAGATACGAAACATTATAAAATGATTTGCAGTATCAATTAAAAGTGTATAGTCATCATTGCTAGATATTACAAACCATTCGACGTATATGTGCCTGTTTCCTGGGGAATTAGGCAAAATTAAACAGAGATACGAAACAACATCGTAAGAAATTTACTCTCTAGAAGGGGGAAATAGCCGATTGTGGAACAAAAGGGTTGGGGGTGTGGTGCAGTAGTGCCACATACGCCATACTGGATGACATCATTGCAGCTATCTTATTTCCAGCCGCAAACATGTTTTCAGTCGCCATCATGTTTTCAGTCGCCATCTTGTTTTTCATTTTCTCCTGTTCTCTCATTCTACTAGTAATTATTCCTGCTATCTCATTCCAATCGTAATATTTCCTGCTCTCTCATTCTACCTAATCATCTACTGTAGGCAGCCATCTTGGTCGCCAACTTGTTTTTCATTTTCTCCTGATCTCTCACTCCACTCGTAATTTTTCCTGCTCTCTCATTCCAACCAATCGTCTGCTGTAGGCAGTCATCTTGGTCGCCATCTTGGTGCACCATATCCAACATCTTGGACTGTCAAATCCACCATATTGTTTTTCATTTTCTCCTGTTCACTAATTCCACTCATACATTCCTCCTGCTCTCTCATTCATCAGTTGCCCATTTCCTCCTGCTCTCTCATTCCTTAAATCCACATATGCAACCTCATCTCAAATTTCCTCCTGCTCTCTCATTCCTTAAATCCACACCTGCAACCCATATCTCCCACATATTTCGGCTCTTTCATTCATCAACACCCCACCTGCAATCCTCGTCTACCATTTCCTCCTGCTCTCTCATTCCTTAAATCCACACCTGCAAACCTTTTCACCCATTACTTCCTGCTCTCACATTCATTAGCACCACACCAGCAACCCACATCTCCCATTTTCCCCTGCTCTCTCATTCCTTAAATCCACACCTGCAACCCTCGTAACACATTTCTTAAATTCACACCTGCAACCCTCGTAACACATTTCTTACATTCACACCTGCAATTCTCATCTCCCATTTCTTCCTGCTCTCTCATTCCTTGAATCCACACCTGTAACCCACATCTCCCATTTCCTCCTGGTCTATTATTCATCAGAACCACACCTGCAACCCATATCTCTAATTTCCTCCTCCTCCCCTCATCATATACTCCCCTTCTAACCCATTTTCTCCTGTTTTTATTCCTTAAATCCACAGCAGCAATCTACATATCTCATTTTTTAAATCCACACCTGCGACCCTCATCTCCCATTTCTTCCGGCTCTACCATACCTTAAATCCAAACCTGCAACCCTCATCTCCCATTTCCTCCTGCTCTATCATTCATCAGCACCACACCTGAATTTCTCATCTACCATTTTTTAAAACCGCACCCACATCCCACATCTCCCATTTCTTCCTGCTCTCATTCATCAGCACCACAACTACAAGCCTCATGCTACTTCTCCTCCCCTCCTCCAATCATACATTTCTTCCAGCTCTCTTATTCATCAGTACCACAGTTACAACCCTTAGGCTCCTCTTCTCCCCTCCTCCTCATACTCCTCCCATCTCCTCCTGCTCTACAATTCCTTAAATCCACAGCTGCAACATTAATCTCCCATTTCCTCCTCTCACATTCATAAACACCACAGGTGCAATCCCCATTCCCCAATTACTCCTGCTCTCTCATTCATTAATACCCACCTGAAACCCTCATCTCCTATTTCATTTTGCTCTCTCATCCATCAGCAACACAACTACAATCCTCATGCTACATCTCCTCCTCTAATCACCCATTTCCTACTGCTCTATCATACATCAGCACCACACCTGCAACCCTCATCTCCCATTTTCTCCTGCACTCTCATTCATCAGCACCACACCTGCAATCCACATCTCCCATTTTCACTTGCTCTCTCGTTCCTTAAATCCACAGCTGCAACCCTCATCGCCCACTTCGTAAATCCACACATGTAACCCATGTCTCCCAGTACTTCCTGCTCTCTCATTCCTTAAATCCACACCTGCAACCTTCATCTTTTATTTCCTCCTGCTCTATTATTCATCAGAACCACACAAGCAGCCCACATCTCTTATTTTCTCCTCCTCCCCACCTCATACCCCCCCTCATCTCCTATTTTCTCCTGCACTTATTCCTTAAATCCACAGCAGCAATCCACATGTCACATTTTTTAACTCCACACCTGCAACCATCATCTCCCATTTCTTCCTGCTCTATCATACCTTAAATCCACACCTGCAACCCTCATATCTTATTTCCTCCTGCTCTCTCATACATCAGCAAAACAACTACAACCCTCATGCTACATCTCCTCCCCTTCTCCCATCACCCATTTCCTCCTGCTCACACATTCATCAGCACAACAGCAGCAGCACTCATACTCCACATCTCCCCCTCCTCCCCTCATCTTTATACTCCTCCTCCCATCTCCTCCTGCTCTCCAATACCTTAAATCCACAGCTGCAACCCTCATCTCCCATTTCTTCCTGCTCTCTCATTCATCAACACCACAGCTGCAACCCCCAACCCTACTTCCTCCTTCTCTCTCAGTCTTTAAACCCCACCTGAAACCCTCATCTTCCATTTCCTCCTGCTCTCTCATTCTATCAGCTCCTAGAATTTTCTACTCATATCTGCCATTCCATCTTCTCGGCTCCGCAGCCCTATACCTCCATGAAGAATCGGCCATGACCTTTATCTTTCTCATAACATGTATCATATCCATTCAGTCATTCCGCCAGTCTCCCTGCTCCATAATTTCACTTCTACTCCATTCAATCTGTCGCAACTATGTCACTACCACATAAGCATAGCAAAGGACTAGGACCACACTTATCGGTCTAACGATGCATTATGTTACATAACATTATACTGTCGAAACACAAGATGCAGTTTGATCCTACCTCACCTATCCTAACCCGACCCCACCTAACCTAACCCGACCCCACCTAACTTAAACAAATTAGCCTAATTTAACTTTACCTAACCTAGCTCACCCAGAACTAACCCGACCCCACTTAACCTAACCTTACATAACCTTCCTAACCAAGAATTAACTCGACCCACACCTAAACTAACATAACCTAAATAGGCCCCACCTAACCTAACCCAACCCCACCTAACCTAGATAAGCTTAACCTTACCTGTCCTAGCCTACCTAACCTAGCTAAGCTTAACCTAACCTGACCTAGCCTAACCTAACCTTATCTAACCTACCTCACCCAGAACTATCTAGAGCCCACCTAACCTAACCCGACCCTACCTAACCTATCCCGACCTCACGTAACCTAAGTTAGCATAGCCTAATCTAACCTTACTTATCCTACCTCACTCAGAACTATAGTCTGTCTCACGTAACTTGTCCGTATTTTGACATTTCTCTTCTGAGAAATGTCAGACAGTTCCATTGTTTGGAGCGATAAACCTACCTGGCTTCCTGGAAAAGTACGGTCACTGCAAGCCTGTGTACAGACACGTATCTCAGATGTGAAATTTCAAAATATGGAACACTTACATGACACAGACTATAATTCGACCCACCCCTAACCTAACATAACCTTAACTAACATACCTAACCTAACATAAACCGACCTCGCCTAACCTAGCTTAGCATAACCTAAACTAGCCTAACCCGGCCCCACCTAACCTAACGTAACCTAACCTAACCAGTTCAAGCCCCGAACGAACCTAACTTGATATAACATACATATTATTTCAGCTATATATAATACTTCTCAAGTCATTTATATAACCTACTCTCAAAAGTGAACCATCTCCAGCAACACACCTTACATACAGCACTTACACAGATTCAGTACACAAAAGCATACATCCTCGAACTATCCTACCGATACAGCACTAATTATGTTACAGGCATTACGAGTGACGGAGTAAATCAGCCTCCCATATTTCTTTTGTATTCATAGACTTCATTGAAATACACAAACCATCAGTAACATTCACTTCATCATAATTTGTCCAGTAAAACCAGGCCAAGTATACAAAAACCAGCAGTATGAATCAACTTTCTTCTCCTAGTCATCTCATCCCTCCTCTTCCTCCCCCTCCTTACAAGATTACTCATCACACAAACTGTTGGTCCCCATAAGCAAGCACCTTTACATCTGAGATACTACAAGTCTTGACAAGTGTTATACACAAAAGCTATATCATTACCATCAATACATCACCCGTCTTAGGGACAACCCTCAGGCACCAACAAGTCGCCAAGTTAATGCGCTGTTTCCCCAACAGGTGCGCGAGGAGCTACCTGTAGTAGCAGAACACGAGTCAAGTGTTGCGAGCGTGCGTCGTTGAGATTACTGACCCAAGCCCGGCGCCTCGACTTTCAACTTGTTCAAAATCTGTCATCACAGACAACCTTCCAGACAAAATAGTAGCTGTTCCTCCCCCGACCCCACCTAACCTAACCGACATCTCCCAGAACTAACCTAACATAACCATGACTAACCTAACATACATAACCTAACCTACTTCGATCAGAAATAATCCGACCCAACATAACCTAGCCTAGCCTTACCTAACCTTACCTAACCTGAACTTACCTAACCTTGTGACACCTATTGGTGCCTGTGGTAGAAGAGGAGGAGAAGTGGAGATGAGGAGGAGAATGGTGTGAGGAGGAGAACGGATGGTGAGGAGAAGGCGACTGCCAGTCCACCATGCTTAATCTCGGAAAGACTACAACATCATGAGAGGGATTGGTCCACTTAGAGATGTTATGAAGGATTCTTGGCACAGAAAATTTGAATACAGCCACCAACCACCCCTGTTCTACTTAAGGGGTATGGAAAGGTACAATGTCGAGCGGGTGACTGGAACACTCAATCGTCAATAAAATCTGAACTACTCATCAAATTTCGATGAGATTTTTTGCCGAGTAGATATTTTATTAGCTGACGTTTATATATATATATATAACATTATGAGGTAGTATGCTTTACTTTCGAGTAAAAAATAAAAAACGGTTTTTAGAAAAATAAGGGCTTGAAACCACAAAATCTACAAAAATGGGAAACTGTAATGTTTATAATTTTAAATACGATAATGTCTGGACCTCTATAATAACAGAATTTCAAATATACTCGCGTTTTAATTTGAAAATAATTTTACTATCCGAAAATCTCTGCGCGATAGGTTTACGGATGTTAAAATTATTTTCATATGAAAACGCGAATATTTTTGAAATTCTGTCATTATAGAGGTCCAGACATTATCGTATTAAAAATTATAAAAATTATAGTTTCCCATTTTTTTAGATTTTGTTGTTTCAAGCCCTTATTTTTCTAAAAACCGTTTTTAATTTTTTACTCGAAAGTAAAGCATACTACCTCATAATGTTATATATATAAACGTCAGCTAATAAAATATCTACTCGGCAAAAAATCTCATCGAAATTTGATGAGTAGTTCAGATTTTATTGACGATTGAGTGTTCCAGTCACCCGCTCGACATCGTACCTTTCCATACCCCTTAAGGGTCTGCAGGAGAGAAGTCATGATTGGTGATATATATATATAACGGCACCATGGTAGGAGCCTCAGCTTGTTAATAATCGTTGGCCTCACCACTGTAAATGAAGAGGCATATGAGGATGTGAATTTGTAGGTGAATATGTAGTAGTGTGTATAGCAATGTACAGAAGGTGATATGTTTGCAGGAGAGCAGAGCTATGTATAGGAGGCGTGGAGTAATCGTTTGCAGTGCCTGCTATGTTACATGTAATGGATGTGGTGATATGTGTAATTCCTGCGGTGCTGTGTGCGGGGTCTGCAGTGTCTATGTAGCTATGTGTGTTGCCTATGGTGATATGTGCGGGGGTGGTGGTGTGGAGCGTGAGGAGCATGAGAGCTATGTGAGTAGTGTGAGGAGCATGAGGAGATATGTGTGGAGTGAACTTAGTTGTGTGAGGAGCTGATTGTGGTTAATGGGTTTCTTTAGGTTATAATGGTGTAATTTTTAGAACGATTATGTGCATATTGGTGATGTGTGCTTCATGGTAGATTTTTTCTGTGATATGAAATGAGTTATGGGTTGCTTGGGTATGTTGGTTTAGTCTTAGGTTGGTTTGGGTTATGTTAGGTTAGTTCTGGGTAAGGTGGGTTTGGTGTGTATGGGTTAGTTGCATTGAGATATGTTAGGTATGATAGGTTAGGCTAGGTCGGGTTAGGTTATTTCTTGGTTGGGTGGTATGGTTTAGTTCTCGTTGAGATAGGTTAGGTTATGTATGTTAGGTTAGGCTAGGTTTAGTTGGGTTAGGTTAGGTGGGTATGGGTTAGGCTAGGTTTGGTTGGGTTAGGTTAGTTCTGGGTGAGGTAGGTCGGGTTAGTTCTGGGTGAGGTTTGGTTAGGTTAGGGGTGGGTCGAGTTAGTTCTGGGTAAGGTAGCTTAGCTTAGGCTAAATTATGTGGGGTCGTGTTAGGTTAGGGGCGGGTCGAGTTAGTTCTGTGTGAGGTAGGTTAGGTAAGGTTAAGCTAGGTTAGGTGTGGTCGGGTTAGGTTAGGTTGGTTCGGGTTAGGTTAGTTTAGGTTAGGTGGGGTCGAGTTAGGTTAGGCTAGTCTAGGTTAGGCGGGGTCGGGTTAGGTTAGGCTAGGTTAGATTAGAGATTTGTCGAGTTTGTTCTGGGTGAGGTAGGTTAGGTTAGGCTAGGTTAGGTATGTTAGGTTAGGTTATGTTAGGATAGTTCTGGGTGAGGTATGTTAGGTAGGGTTAGCTCTGGGTGAGGTAGGTTAGGTTATGTTAGGTTATTTCTGGAAAAGGTAGGTTAGGTTATGTTAGGTTTGTTCTGGGTGAGGTAGGTTAGGTTAGGCGGGGTCGGGGGAGAAACAGCTACTAGTTTGTCTGGAAGGTTGTCTGTGATTGCAAACATTGAACAAGTTAAAACTCCGGGGCGCCGGGCTGTCCAGGTGATTAATGGCGTGGGTCATTCAGCTCGACGACACACGCTCGCAACACTTTAACTCGTGTTCTGCTACGACAGGTAGCTCCTCGCGCACCTGTTGGGGAAGCAGCGCATTAGCTAGGCGACTTGTTGGTGCCTAGGGGCTGTCCCTAAGACGGGTGATGTATTGATGGTGGTGATAGTATAGCTTTTGTGTATAACATTTGTCAAGAAATGCAGTACCTCAGATGTTGAGGTGCTTGCCTATGTGGGCCAGCAGTTTGTGGGATGGGTAGTGTTGTACTGAGGAGGAGGGTTGAGATGACTAGGGGAAGAAAGTTGATTTATACTGCTGATTTTTGTGTTTTTGGCATGGTTTTTGTTGCGCAAATTTTGATGAAGTGAATGTTACTGATGGTTTGTGTTTTCGAATGAAGTCTACGAATACAAAAGAAATATGTGTGCCTGATTTACTCCGTCATTCGTGATGCCTGTAACATAATTAGTGTTGTGTCAGTAGGGTAGTTCGAGGATGTATACTTTAGTGTTCTGAATTTGTGTAAGTGCTGTATGTAAGGTGCGTTGCTGGAACATAGTTCACTTCTGAGAATATGTTTTCTAATTAAATGGCTTGAAATGTTTTATGTATCGATGAAATAATATGTATGTTATATCAAGTTTGGTTCGTTCGGGGCTTGAACTGCTTAGGTTAGGTGGCGCTAGGTTAGAATATGTTAGGTTAGGTGGGATCGGGTTATTTTAGGTTTGGTATGTTACATTAGAATATGTTAGATTAGGTTAGGGGTGGGTCGAGCGAGTTCTGGGTGACGTAGGTTAGGTAAGGTTACGTTAACCTAGGTTAGGTGGGGTCGAGTTAGGTTATATTTAAGCTTAGTTAGGTGGGGGTGGGTTAGGTTAGGTGGGGTAGGTTCAGACAATATAATGTTAGGTAACATAATACATTGTTAGACCGAAAACTGTGGTCCTAGTCCTTTACTATGCATATATGGTAGAGTGATACAGTTAAGACAGATTGAATGGAGTAGTATGGAATGATTAGCAGGAAGACTGGCAGAATGACTAAATGGGTAATATACATGTTATGAGAAAAATACAGGCCATGGCCGATTCTTCATGGAGGTATAGGGCGGTGGTGCTGAGAAGATGGAATGACAAAGAATGAGTAGAAAATTGTAGGAATTGGTGGAATGAGAGAGCAGGAGGAAACGGACGATGATGATTGCAGGTTGGGATTAAGGAATGAGAGAGAAGGAGGAAATGGGAGATGGGGGTTGCAGCTGTGGTGTTGACGAATGAGAGAGCAGGAGGAAATGGGAGATGAGGGTTGCAGATATGGCTTTAAGGAATTGGAGATCAGGTGGAGTTGGGTGGAGTATGAATAGGAGGGGAAGAGGAAGAGGAGCATGAAGGCTGTAGCTGTGGTGCTGATGAATGAGAGAGCAGGAAGAAATGCGTGATGGGAGAAGGGGAGGATATGTAACATGAGTGTTGTTGTGGTACTGATGAATGAGAGAGTAGGAGGAAATGGGGGATGGGTGTTTCAGTTGTGGTGTTGATGAATGAGGGAGCAGAAGGAAATGGGAGATGAGGGTTGCAGCTGTGGATTTAAGGAATTGGAGGGCGGGTAGAGATGGGAGGAGTGTGTGAAGGAGGGGAGGAGGTAGAGAGGAGGAGGAGCATGAGGGTTGTAGCTGTGGTACTGATGAATGAAAGAGCAGGAAGAAATGGGTGATGGGATGAGGGGAGAAGAAGAAGCATGATGGTTGTAGTTGTTGTGCTGATGAATGATAGAGAATGAGGAATGGGACATGAGAGTTATGGCTGTGGATTTAAGGAATGAGAGAGTAGGAGATAATTGGGGAGGGGGAGGAGAAGGAAATAAGACATGAGTGTTACAGGTGTGGATTATGAAATGGGAGGTGTGGTTTGCTGCTGTGGATTTAAGGAATGAGAGAGCAAAAGAATATAGGAGAGAGAAGAGAAGTATGAGGAGGGGGATGAGGAGGAAATGAAAGATATGGGTTGCAGGTATGGATTTAAGGAATGAGAGGTTATGAGAAATTGGAGATGAGGGTTGCAGGTGTGGATTTAAGGAATGAGAGAGCCGGAGGAAATTTGGATCTGATGAATGAGAGAGGAGGAGAAAATGCGAGTTGAGGGTTGCAGGTGTGGTGCTGATGAATGAGAGAGCACGAAGAAATGGGAGATGAGGGTTGAATGTGTGGTGCTGATGAATGACAGAGCAGGAGGAAATGGGAGATGTGGGTTGTGGGTGTGGATTTCAGTAATGGGAGATGAGTGTTGCATGTGTGGTGCTGATAAATGATAGAGCAGGTGGAAATGGGTTATGAGGGTTGCAGGCGTGGATTTAAGGAATGAGAGAGCAGGAAGGAATGAGAGATGAGGGTTGCAGGTTTGGATTTAAGGAACACGGGAGCAGGATAAAATTGCAGATGTGGGTTGCAGATGTGGTGATGATGAATGAGAGAGCAGGAGGAAATGGGAGATGAAAGTTGCAGCTGTAGTGCTGATGAATTAGAGCGCAGGAAGAAATGGGTGATGGGAGTTGCATGTGTGGATTTAAGGAATGAGAGAGCCGGAGAAAATGTGAGATGAAGGTTGAATGTGTGGTGCTGATGAATGAGAGAGCAGGATGAAATGTGAGATGAGGGTTGCAGGTGTGGTGCTGATGAGTGATAGAGCAGAAGGAAATAGGAGATGTGGGTTGCAGGTGTGGTGTTGATGAATGAGAGAGCAATGGGAAATGTGAGATTAGGGTTTCAGGTGTGGATTTATGAAATGGGAGATGAGGGTTGCAGGTGTTGTGCTGATAAATGATAGGGCAGGAGGATATAGGATATGATTGTGGCAGGTGTGGATTTAGGAATGAGAGAGCAGGAAGGATTGGGTGATAAGGGTTGCAGGTGTGCATTTAATGAATGAGAGAGATGGAGGAGATGGGAGATGAGGGTTGCAGGTGTGGTGCTGATGAATGATAGAGCAGAAGGAAATAGGAGATGTGGGTTGCAGGTGTGGTGTTGATGAATGAGAGAGCAATGGGAAATGTGAGATGAGGGTTTCAGGTGTGGATTTATGAAATGGGAGATGAGGGTTGCAGGTGTTGTGCTGATAAATGATAGGGCAGGAGGATATAGGATATGAGGGTGGCAGGTGTGGATTTAGGAATGAGAGAGCAGGAAGGAATGGGAGATGAGGGTTGCAGGTGTGGATTTAAGGAACACGAGAGCAGGATGAAATTGCAGATGTGGGTTGCAGATGTGGTGATGATGAATGAGAGCGCAGGAGGAAATGGGAGATGAAAGTTGCAGCTGTAGTGCTGATGAATTAGAGTGCAGGAAGAAATGGGTGATGGGAGTTGCATGTGTGGATTTAAGGAATGAGAGAGCCGGAGAAAATGTGAGATGAAGGTTGAATGTGTGGTGCTGATGAATGAGAGAGCAGGATGAAATGTGAGATGAGAGTTGCAGGTGTGGTGCTGATGAGTGATAGAGCAGGAGGTAATGGGAGATGTGAATTGCTGGTGTGGTGTTGATGAATGAAAGAGCAGGAGGAAATGGGAGATGAAGGTTGCAGGTGTGGATTTTAGGAATGAGAGAGCAGGAAGAATTTGGAGACGAGGGTTGCAGGTGTGGATTTAAGGAATGAGAGAGCAGGAGGAATTTGGAAGCTTATGAGTGCGAGAGCAGGATGAAATTACGAGTGGAATGAGAGCAGAAGAAAATGAAAAACAAGATGGTGACAGAAAACAATATGGCAGCCATAAACAAGATGGTGGCGATGACATCATCCAAGATGGTGGATGTGGCACCCCTGCACCACACTTTCAACCCTCTTGTGCCGGAATCAGCTATTTCCCCCTACTCTCACTGTTAGCATGTGGAGATTATTAAATAATGTCTCACATACACATGCGATAAAATAAACTGATTTACAAATGTAAATATACACATAAAAACTATTTTCTCTGTACAATGTCGTGCAGCAGCCTGACTTCATTACGCAGGCTACGGTTTTCCTCCAGAAGAATTTGAAAATCTATTTCATGTAGCCTGCAGGACGTGTGATGTGCCACAGCCGCTTCCTTACGTTGGAGACGAACTTTGCTGTGGACGTCCCTCAGTGTTAGCTCCTCCTCGCCCTCATCGTCCACCTCATCTAGCCATACCTTTGACTATGCTGGTGAAATGGGAGAGTACTCACTCCATGCCACTGGAGTGAGCACACGATCAACATCTTGTGACAAGGCTCGAAGTGTAGATTTGCACGATGATGTACGAGTCGTAGCTACTGATGATGTAGGCGGTGTCCGCGCGATTCCTTCGTATTCCTCCATGCATTGTAGATGTTCATCTAGGAATGATGGCGTTGGTGGTGATATTCAATGTCTCCTAGGTACCATCTGGTGTCGAAGAGCAACCTTTCTCGAACTACAAGTTCTTCATCCTACATTTCTGCAAGATGCCGCAGTGGCCGAATGGTCAGACCATTCGCCTCCCACTAAGGTTATCAGGGTACGATTTCCTGCAGGGTCGGTCCCCGGATTTTCGCATGTGGGAATCATGCAGGACGATGCAGTTGGTCGGCGTGTTTTCTCGGGGTTCTCCCATTTGCCCCGCCCTTTCATTCTGGTACTGCTCAATGCTCACCTTATGTCATGCCTCACCATCGCTAAAGACCTCGATGTTAAGCGCTGACCAAAATCTCTCACTCACTCCATTACTGCAGCTTGTGACACGACCACCTTGCTCGACATCTCAGAGCAATCTGATGGCTGGTCTGCTTGTAGTGCGCAGGTCGGGTCGAGCATGTCATGTGGCCAGGCTCCTGGTGCCTACCTGATGCCCATATGCTGTGCAGGTCGCAGCGAGCACACGACATCAGCCCGGGTTTCCAGCTCACTAATGGGGCTGAGTAATGTCTGTTGACCACTATGTGTGCAACCCACATCACAAGGGTGGCTGTGCAGGTTTATATATGTACTGTGCTAATGATGCTGAGTAACCATACACCAATGTCGGGCTTGGAACCATCCTTGCTTACAGGTCAATAAACAAGACGAGTTAGTTTAGAAAAAAAATATTTATTCAATCACTTTACATCAGCATCTGTAATACTAGACTTTGATATCAAACTATCATGCGAGGCATCGAACCCAAGCCAATGCACCCACATATTGTTTCCTTTTTTTATCTTTATATTCATTGCAGGCAGGGTCGTTATTCTTCAAGTGTGCACTGGTAAGTTTCAGCAACCGCTTGTACTGTTTCAAAGCACTTTGCGAGTATTTTGTAGCATTCTTCTTAACACATATCCGGAGATGTGGGTATGTTGTGATACATCTGGTGATGTGGTGCCCCTCAGACCCCAAAATTGTTATTTTGTTATTTAATTTACATTTATTTCTTTTTGTAAATGTTCGTGTTCTGTGACTTTAACAAGCTAATCCATTAAAATAAAGCAGACAAAAGTGATAAATTACCCACTAAAATTTAAATATAAATTTTTAAATTAATTTTTATTAAAATAATGTTGTTTTGTCAGTTTGCAAATTGTACTTGAGAAAGTAAACTTTCTAAGGAAATATTACTTGACTTTTTAATGGGGCGTCACATAGATGCATTTGGCAAAACAATACCCAATCAAATGCTATAACATAAAAACTGCAATGCATAAAGTTTGATAACAACAATAAATAATTTTCAAGTTTTTAATATTCTCAGTTCCATGTGATACATTTATTTTACTGAAATATAAAGTAAAGTAAGTAATGAAATAGTTACAGATACCACTGCAAAACAGAGTGAAAATCAAGAATAACTTTTTATAGAAATAAGTTATAAATTTTTGGAAAAAATATTGCATTTGTTTGAAAAAAAAATAATTGCGATTCTTTTATATTTTGATTGCTAAGCTATGTTCTTGTCTCAGCCAAAATAAACCAACAACGTATTTAAATGCACACATAAAAATGTATAAAGTCTAACAAATTCACTTGCAAATTACTATAAAAGTATATACATTTTTGACTAGGATTTGTTTGTTGTGAAATATGTTGCAAACATATACCCTTCATAACAGATAATTTACAGCATTCTTAACTAATATTTTAAAAAAATATATAAAATCTACTGAGTTCACAAAAAACATGGTAAAAATGTTTAGAAAACAACATTGTATTTCCATAGAGTTATTCTGTAGTGCAATATTTGCAAATATTTTCTCTGCAATCATCATACATTGCTCTTTCACAAACACAGCAAACATTTTTTGTTTCTTATCTTTGCTGCGAGGACACATAGTATCGTCATCTTTTATCATCATTATTTTCAGGAGATGCTGGTTCAATTTCTTTCTTCAAAATTCTCCCAATGGATAATCGCAGTTCTCTGGGCAGCCTGTCATTTTTCATTCTTCTGTCCATGTGTTCATGAACAAGTTCTCTTTGAAGTTGCTTTAGAAAGGTAGATCTTGGTATTTCACGATTCTTTGCGCAACAGCTATGTAAAACAAAACTGTTGACTGCAGCAATATTCAGAATTGTATAAAAGAGAGCTAATGGCCATGTATTTGTTCGCCGATTTGTTGAGTAATTTGCGCACTTCCTATCAAGAGAATCAACATGGGATTTTGTGTCATTGTAAAATGCAATAATTTCAGGTTTGCAGGTTTGTACATCCGTTGACTCAGTATGGTGCATTGTTGAAATTAAAAGCACAGTTTTCCTTCCTTTGGAACACGAGAGAGAAGTGTAATGTCCTTATTAAAACCATATATACTACCTCCTCCTTCTCTCTTTCTGTTTGGTAGGAATACAGATGGAATTTCTTTCTTATTTTTTTTAGTGTTCCAACATTTAGGCCTCTGTTACATAATTCCTCAGCTACTTGAACACAGGAAAACCAGTTACCTGCAGTTATATTACTGTTAGAATTTACAATTTGTTGTTCTAACTGTAAAACAGTCTGTGCAGTTTGAGAAATTTTCAGTCTTTAATGGGAAGTAACTTATCATCACAGTCCTTCCCGGTGTAAATGTAGCCATTGAAAAAAAATAACTTGTTATGGCATCGCTCAGTATAATAACTTTGAGTCCATATTTTGATGGTTTATTTGGCATGTATATATGGAATCTGTACCATCCTCTAAAACCAACCAGCATTTCATCAATGCATGCCAATTCTCCAAGTAAGATAGCTGAGAACTTTTCACTAGTTCATTGAAACTCCACGATATGGTTGCAGAAGGGTTATTTTCTTTTCGTTTAGCTCTATCCTCTGAATTATCAACGCACAGACACACCATTATGATCAGAAGCCTCTTCACAGACATAACACATCTAAAGATTTCCCTACCAGTGCCATCTGTTGTGAATAGAGATTCAAGATCTTCATGATTGGATTTGAATACTGACCAGTATTACAACACACCTAAAAGTGCATCAAACTCCACAAGATCTAAATCAACCAAGTTAGGTTTATTGTCCCTTGAATACATTTTTTTCATAGTTCTCTGTTTTTTGTTAGTATGTAAAATAACTTTATCTGCCATCTATTGTGTAAAAAGACATTTCCATACTTCTAATGGTGTTGCAGTATCAAATAAATTCTTTGCTGGCCCTCGATGTTCTGGCAAATGAGAGACAATATTGTGCTTAGGAGTTAAAACATTTTTAGTTGGAGGCACAGAACACAATTTGTACCTATTTTTACGATAGTACGACTTTACTGTTGAATGTTCACTCACATGGTCACTGTTTTGATTACAGTGTTCAATGTTTCCGCAGTCTTGTTCTTCGTCAGATACACTTTCTTCTTTTTTATCTTGATTTGTAATTTAATCTTCCTTACAACTGAATTCAGAATCAGAACTGTGATCACTAACTGGAATGAACTCATCTGATTCGGCACTTTCGTCACTCAAGTCACTGTCAATTTCTGTCAACCAGTTAGAAACAGTTTCATCAAAATCATTGATCGCCCCCACATACACGTTTCCATTTAGAAGCCATTTTATCAACCCCTGAGATCGTAAAATACACTGAGATGTGGTGCCACTATGACTCCAAGCTATCATTGCAACCTGATATCTAGTGGCAGACTGAATAAACAAACAAACCTAACATTACAGGAGGAGGCGATGAGCTATATAAACAAAAGGTAGATGGCTCCACTAGACAGTTCCTTTAAAAATGTATAGATGGCAGCACAGTAAAATTTTGCTGAGGTCACTGAGACCCCACATCTTCGAATAAGGGTTAAACAACTATTATTTAAGTCCCGCAGCTGGATGTATCACTACATGTTCCACCTGTAAGCTATCAACTGGTAGGAAAATTATTTGTTTGTTACCCAAAAACCACTTTTTATTTTGTCTGTACACTCCATATGTCTTGTCATTAAAGCCTGGTTTATATACTGCTAAATAATTGCGAATAGGATGTTTCCGCACAGACAGTGGCAGATAATGTTCACCTACGACTGGTAGCTTCTTGAGTTCGATTCCAGGTTCGGTCTTTACTATTACTGGTGGTTGTGATGGCTTAGACTTCAAACTGTCGAGTCTCTCAGTGATTGGCTTAAAAGCTTCTTCATTGGCCATGTCACGTTCCATTCTGATATGTTTTGCAACAAATACTTTTCACAAAGATTTAAATTAAAGTTCAAAATACAAAATTATTATTTTACTTTACACTAAACACTTAAATATCCTCTCAGGGTTCTTAATAGTTCCTCGGCTAAGCTCAAATACATCTGCATGGTAGGCTTAAGTCCTCTAGAAAAATCAGGACTAGTAGTTCAGGATATGCCATAATAAACCAAATTAAACAAGTCTCTTCCCAAAAGAATTTAAAATCCAAAAACTTGGTATTTACAATCGATGAAAAGTTTTAAACGGGTGTATAGTGCATGAGACTAATTAAAATTGGATCGGCGTCATACCAATGAACATCTTGCTGCAAAGCGTCATCAAAATATCCTGCCGCGTCTTCAAAATCGTGCGCACTAAGAAATAAAACACATTTTAGTACTTGAGCTCTTCTCAAACTCCACACGTCCTTCCTAGACTTAAACTTAGTCTTTGGTCACAGCAAAGAAATATAAAAGTCATTACATTGGCGCTAGATATTAACTAGCGTAGCAAACATAAAAATTCACGCCATATCGGCTTCGATGTCGGACCAAGACTCGTCTATCTCTTGGCAACCCCCCTCGCTCACGGCTGTTCTCTAGCCTTTGCTATGGTTTACCATATATGTATTTAGGTTGGAGATAGTCTTAAACCGAGACGAAAGAAAAAACAAAATTAATAAATCAAAATAAATTAAAAATAAAGTAACTGTTTTGGATGTGAGTCCTAAGAAAAATATAAAATATGAATAAATAATATTTAACTAGTTAACTAACTAACCAGGTGGGAGCATTCATTAACTAACCTTAGTAATTCAAAGAGAAATAGATTATACATAGATAATAAAATAAAATTAAAACAAAATTAAGTACATTAGGTTAACATAGCTAAGAAATGAACAAAAAATATTAATTACATGCAATAAAATAAATAACATTAAATTTCAAATATTTTTTTCTTTAGCAAAATGTTGTAATACAACACTACATATATATATATATATATATATATATATATATATATATATATATATACACCACGAAAATATATACAAAACCAAGTATTTATATACAACATCATGAAAATATATACAAAACCACGAAAATGTACACAACACCACGAAAATATGATAAACATAGAAAAACTATATACAATTCATATTCATAAGAAAACTTTAGTCAATGAAATGCAAGTATGTACAACTCGAACAGAGAAACTTCACCAGTTGACAGCTGTAACATTCACCCTCGGAAATCGTAGGGGATCGTGTTCGTTCCATCGTAACATATTTGCTGTTTGTCATGTTCCCACTACAGAGCTAGTTTGTTGGTGCATTCTGTGTACACATTGTGCTGGTAGGAACTGACGCTATGTATGGCTACACATTTACAGGTCTGCTCAAGTAAAATTGACTTGTAGTCATCGAAAGTTAGTTTGTTTCTCACCACACACTTTTGTACACCCTTGGCCCTCTTGGAGACTTTCCCATTATATTTATAAGTGTACATTTTAGCACTAAGCCCCACAAATTCGCTCATCTCCTACCCAAACACTCATCCTTAACTTCCCCACCACCTTTTTGTTGATGGGGGAGTAGTATTAGTGAGTAGGAGGTTATGCACTGGTGTCAAACTTCGACATGAAGGTAGGGTCTGGTGCCAAATCACTATAGAAATCTTTTGTCTGGATCTGGTAGATGAAAGTGTCCGTGTCCATGTAGGCCAGCTGGAGTCTGTCACCGTAACGAACCTGCATTACATCTTAAGGGAACCTATACATAAGGGTCTTGGAAAGCTCGAGGACAGCGAAAGCAGTGTAAATAGGTTTATCAAACATTATTGTCTCCTCCGTCTTCATCAAGGATACTTTTTCGGAATAAATCGTGTGACATTTGAAGGTATGACTAGCTTTTAGCTTCTTCACTTTCGCCTCCTTACACACAATTTCCATTAGCTGATGTTTCCTTTGCTTTCCATTAATTTGCCGAAAGTAGCATTGTTCATTACTGGATTTATTTGCTTGGACATACTCCATTGCGAAATAAATTACTGTTAAAAAAAAAAACAAAAATAAAAATAAAGACAAGAAAACATAAATAAGCAGAGTCAGCCACAACATTCAATTCCAAAACTGGAATCTGGTTCATTAGTTTGTAAAAGACCTTCTCGAAATCAGTTTTAGCTGGTGTACTTTTCTCCATGTTGAGGTTGATGTAGGGCTTCAACCATGTCTCTTGCACAAATTGCAAGACTCTGTGGACTTAAGTTACTTTGAGTCCATGCTCCATCGCCTGCTTCAAGTTAACATAATGTACAATATAGTCTTCCTTTTACTTTAATGTAGTCATCCAGGAGGACACTCATTCACAGGGAGGAAAGGCAGGTTTTTACGATCATTATGTAGCTCCTCAGGATATCCAATATTCACCTCCAGAATACATCCGATGTTGCTGTCATCAGGCATGGCTAACACTTCAATATTGCAGTCAACCCAATGAAAGTCACTTTTAGGGAGGGGAAGTAATATTGCTCAGCCACAAAGATTGTTTGCATCCACATATTGGAGAAACACTGATGGTTGAATTTGATTGTATGTCGATGAGCCATACTTGTTATTTGCTTTACAATGCCTCTTCACACATTGAGCAACGCCTCCCCTTATTCCCTGTTTAATGAAGAGATACACATCATAGTTGGTAATAAGTTACAGTTAGACTTTGGCCTTCTTCAGCATAGCATCGAACGAAATGCCCAGTGCACTGATGTAGCAGAATCAGTTCAAGCCATAGGTTTTGAGACACAAGGACCTAAATTCTGGAAAACATCACTCAAGAGAAGCACATCTGTCTTGAGGTATACACCACTGTATTCCCCAAGAGTATGGCAGTTGAACTTTGACCATAGATTCTGTGCATGTACATAGTCTATGTCAGTAAAGTTAGTCTGTCAGCAGGTTATACAAGTCTTCTTTGACTGGTAGCTGAGGCTCATCAAGTTTTTCCCAATCAGTAATATAATCATAGGGAAAATCTCCCTTTCTTGTGACAAGCTCAAGATCATCCGGGGCAAAGAACTTGCTTGTGTTCTTAAACTCAGATGCGGGGAGGTTCTCAATGCGGATTGCAAGACTGAAAGTGTCTATGAACTGTAGTGTGAATCTTTCACCCAGTGACTTTGTAAATGTGATAAGTTTTTCTTCTGTGTGGGTCATAATGAAGATATCGTTATCGTCATAGGCCAGCTACTTAATAATAAAGTTCTCATCATAGCTCAAATTGTTGGACAGTACAGGTAACCTTTTTGGGCGACGATGGAGTTTGTTGCACTCGTTACTTGATGGCTCCAGATACTTTCCCGTGAAATGACAATGGTCATGGACTTTACGGTTCACCTTTGTGAAGGACTTGTTAAAATAGCAGCATTCCTCAGCAGATAAATTATACAATATTTCAAGATTGGTCAGAGGTTTAATAAGCTCACTAATATCATATATGTCAATCACCATCTTCCCAATATCCACAATGGTCTCCGTGAAATTCTTTTCGGTATTTTCCCTTCAGTAAAGTATGGGCTCTGTAGGCAGACATGTAGTTTTAGCAGAAGGAATCACATCATTGCCTATGTGTACATATACTGAAAAGCTGTAGGGTACAAGGTGTTGGTTGGCGTGCGTGTAGGATTTCTCTGGATCTAGCTGGCAGGTACTGACAGGTTCAAGCATGGTTTCAAAGTCAACATACACAAAAATAGGAAGCTTGTCCGCATTATAGTAATTCTTGAATTTCATCGTTGGTCGCCATCCATTTTTCTTGTGTTGAGGCATTTCCACACAAACTGATGTATGGGCTTTGCAGTACTTTAAATGCTCTGCTAGGCACTGTTTCCCTTTAAGTCCAGATAAATGAAACAGATCATCATAAGACTTGAAACAGCGCTTGCATATATATTTTACACCACGAAGAACAGTTATCTGTGAACGAACCAGGCGAGAAAAGTTTGCTATGTCCATGTATTGCTTGTTTTCTTCATTGGAAATGAGGGGAGGGTCGAAATGCTGAGCCTTTTCTTCATATCACACACACACAGGAACTACTTTTTCATCCTTGTTCAGTGTATAAATATTTACAGTCATATCAGGATAATTCTTCTCAAATAGTTTTATTTGTTGCTCAGGGTTCGGATATTCTAGACCATCAAAATCAAATTTCTTCTCCAAGTCATGGTAATGCTCATCCACTCGTTGAGGGTTTATCCCTACCACGAATCTTGCAAGAATAGCCCACTTGAATCACTTGTTGCCCTCTTCATTCTTTGGGTTGATTATGGATTTGCTGTTTTGGATATTGGTTGGTAAATCTATGTAACTGGAGGCACACAGTGAGTCGAACTTGTTGTTGCGAAGCTGAAAGTGTTTCACCGCAGTTAGAGTCAACCACTTCCCTTCCCTTTAAACTCACAAGTTGAAATTAACGGCTCCAGTCACCCAGACCTCTTGCTGCAGTTTTTAGACAATAGAGTCCTTGATGTTCTTTTAGTAAGTGCAAATATCCCTGGACGGATCTGAAATGTTCTCTGTGATGTACGTTTTCATGGTTCCATTAAACCAGAGTAGGGGGAGCATGGGCATGTTGGCCCAACAGGGAGCAAAACCAGCATAACCTGCATTTGGTAAACAAGGCCTGCAGCAAGGGCTCTGATTGGCCAAGACATTGTCCAGGGGGGCGTGTCCAGCACTGTGATTGGTTGTAGTGGTGTTTTGGTACAAATAATACCTAAGTGGTATGAGGTCTGTGATTGGCTGAGAGCTTAAGCCCGCCCTGTATGTGGGTATTGATTGTGTGTATGGTGGCGAGGGGTGCACAGGAGACAGTGTACAGAGGGGTTGGCGACCCTTTTGGTACAAGTTGTGTCTAAGTGCCATGTGGGTATTGATTGTGTGTAGGCGAGGGGTGATGGAGTCTACAAGATGCATAGCATCTTGAAGACATCTTGAAGAAATATTCAAGAATGGAACCTTTTGTAGGAAATAGTGCCTAAGCGTCATGTGGGTATTATTTGTTATGAGATTAGGAGCAGTCTACAAGATGCATAGCATCTTGAAGACATCTTGAAGAAAATAAGGCTTATCACATCTCCTTATGGTATCTACAACTCCTAATGTGTGTAAAACATATATAAAGATGCATAGTATCTTGAAGACATCTTCAAGAACAAAAAAGATTTATCACATATTTATCCCAGTCCTAAGATGCATAGCATCTTCTTGAGACATCTACCTCATCTCCTTAAGACATCTTGAAGAAATCTTCAAGACATCTTCAAAACATATAACCCCATATGTGTATAAAAGGCTTACCCCCTCCAACACTTACCACCAACAGCAGATCCCCACCAGCAGATCCCCACCAGCAACACAACCTGCTTCCATCACAGTCACTACTCGAATGAAGAGGGGAGACAGGCTTTACTAGTGTAAAATCCTACCTCCCATCCATTCTTACCCCTTTACTCTTACCCCTCAATGTCTCCCCCCTAGATTTCTACCAACACTGTATGTCGATGCTCAGCAACCATTGCTATTCATTTGGAGTCTGACATCCTAGGTGAGTACATTAAAAATGTCAGGTCTTAGCTACAGAATAAGAAACCACACAATAAATAATAACAATTTATTTATCAAAATTACATATATAGCAGTAAAATAACATCCAAATTTTTTTGTTTCATTTGTTATTTAGTCAGTACATGCACAGTTCGCGGTGCATAAATTTAACATACACTTGACTGTA
>PNEQ01049317.1:0-21478 GCA_003012365.1 Medauroidea extradentata
GCGTGAGGCAGCTGCTCTGCTAGTCGGCAGCCAGGCCAATAGGAAACCTGTAGTAACATGCAGGAGCCAAACAGACACGGGGCTGGAGTCTACAGCCTCGGGCAGCCAATAAGCGGCCAAGTTCGCCTATATCAAACGAGCCGCCACGTCATTTCACGTCTGTATTACTATTTAGTCTGTGTCACAGACATGACAATAAAGTATATATAATTGGCGTTCAACCTGACCTGGAATGTATCTGCAAAAATTACGTACCGCTACGCATAGTATATTTAGCAGATTTTTAACACTAGAAACGCCATAAAAATTATCACCAAATTCACCTGGAACACAAAATTGGGTAAGTATGGACTTACGAGGTTCTAGAAGTAAGCCAACGCCCAGTTCTTGGCTAAAAGATTTCTGCATCAGTTTGTCTCAGTGCCTTGTGTGAACAACTGCAGCTCTGCTTCATAGCCAGTGATTGGATATTTTTAATTTCCCCAAAAATTTACTGCAAATCACATATTTGTGGTATTGCAGTAACCTTGTTCTGATTGGTAAGTTTAAATGAGAAACTCTTTCCAAAACGACACTCTACCAATAATAATGAAGCGTAACTGCAGATATGCACGTAAGACAATGAAACTATTTATGGCAGAAATATTTTCGAGAAAATCAAGGGACTCTTTATAAGGAGTACTACAGGTTCCTGTGCAATTTGCATGTATTCGATATCATAACTGTCGGAAAACAATGTGGCATCAGTTTTATGAGAAAGGAATATACAAAAAATTTTTATAATGCTCTGAACAATTAGCCAAAATAATTTTCTGTACAGCCAAACAATTAATTAAAATGCATTGTTAACAACAGGAACATTTCGCTAATTCAATGGCTTACTTCTAGAATACATTGTCCTATGTATATTCAAGCCTCAACTATTCGTTCAATCATTGACTACTGTTCCACTGAGTAGTAACTAGTGGACAAATGGTCTTTGCTTGAGTATGCATAGGATAGTTGACTTTATCATGCAGGTCTGGATTGGCGAAATTTTCCTGTCTCTGTGCATTGTTAATCAAATGTTTCGCGTAGTTCTATTTAAGATGCTTCAGAAATCAATCTTCACAAGTAATTTTTATTCAGCGAAAACTTTGTCCGACATGTGTTAGTGACTTACAGTCTGTAACAGTACTTCATAGAACGTCACTTCCATTCAATCATAATGGCTCGTTATGCGTGGGGCGTGGCCATCTCTAGTACTGTCAGGTTGTAATGGTGACAGCCTTTCATGAGTTCATTAGGCATAGTTCATGTACTTAAAATGTTGTTGTGTGCAAGGTAGGGAAGAATCATTGAAAATGAATTTAAAATTTGGACAAATCTCTTTGTGAATATAAAAAAAATATTACCCTACTCCAAAGCACTTAGTTAAAAGAAATTTTTATGGTGGTAAGCCTACTCATCCTGAATTTTCCAATCAACTAAACATAATAGCAATTTAAAAAAATATTCAAGAACAGAGAAATTTCATTGAAATGTCATTACTGATGCAAATATTACCAAAAGGATTTAAACTGAAAAAGCAACAAACAAAAGAGAAAAATAATGGCTAAAAGGACTAAACTCAATCGGCTAAACACGATGACTTTTCGCTGGGCTTCTGGGCCGGCATATATGATGACATTTCAATAGTGTGTACAATAATATTGACAAATACCTTTTCCTTCTTCAAAATCTTCACAAAAATCATTTACAGTTTAAAATTTTGCTATGAATTCAACATTTCTGTACATGCTTACTATATAATCCAAATACTTCAAATATTCATATTCTCCTTCCATTACATAGGTTAACACGTTCATCTCTTATTTTATAAACAGTCCAAGATAAAAACAAAACAATGCAAATATATTAATACATTCATTTTACATATAATCCATCTGTGAAAAATCCATCACAGTTGAGGGTGTTTTTGTGTTCGGTGGTTCTTTAGCAAGTTGTCGAGAAAACTGATAATTGTAAGTACTAAAGAATTCTAAAATAACATTCAGCATATTTACTGCATAATTATAAATATATTAACTTAAAATACATTATTAAATAAATACGATAGATTTATTTAAATAACTGTATGTTTCATTTGGTTAATACTGTTTTTTTAATTCGTAGGAATACCAAATACTAATTTTTCTGAAATACGGGGCGAGTTTCGCTTTCGATTAAATTTTTTGTTATTTTGATATTTGATTTTCTCGTAAAACATAAAAATGGGTACGATCTAATTTAAGAAAATTTTATATTTTTTTTCTGGTAACACTCATAATAATTTTTAGGTCTATTTGTAACCCCCAATTTCTATTACACCCAAAATGATAACGAAAAATCCGTTCCTTTGATTTTTGGAAGAGTGTACGCTTTGTTTGGTAGTTGAGCGAAATTTTTGTATTTTTATGACACTAATGACTAACGTCATTAGACGGCGAATTTTCAGTTGCTATACAAAATTTCAAGAGTTCAAGGATCTACTGGCTGAAATTCTCAGTTTTGTGTGCACTCTGTCCTCTACTAGTTCATTGGCTGCATGCTATTTCTGTGAGTGGTCAGTTGTACAACTGCCTAGATAGAAAGAAAGAAAATGTACAACGTGCGTAAAATAGAAACATATTTTCGATAATTTGACAGCTTTAAGGACCTGAGCAAGCGACGGACGGACGTACTTTTTGAGCAACAACTGGGCGTGTTCTCGTCTGAGAAGGTACACTGAGGATGGACACCAAGGAGTGACATTGACAGGGGAAGGGGGGGGGGGGTATCTGAGAGTGTAGAAGAGAAAGCGTGACAGTTTTCTCACAGCAAAATAGGCTGCTATACGATATTCACAAACGATGCAGATAGGTTATAACAAGTAAATTATTTGTTTATCAGGAGAATTTGTATTATAAACGGATGGTGTAGTATAATAGGCTACTATTTGGTTGAAATCCGTTCATTGATATTATAGCTAGGGTCACGATTTTGTCGCGAAAAGATTTTTGCCCCACTTTGTTTCAGTGACTCACGTGCACATCGGCAGTTCTGTTTCAAGGTTATTGGCAGCGTGTCTTTGTTCAGACACGTTTCTCATTTGACTGCATCAATCAGAATAAGATTATTGTGAGTCTGTACGTCTATAATTTGTCAAGGCCAGTGAGAGTAAAATCATCCAACCACAGACGATGTAGCAGAGCTGCAGGTGTGCACATGACGCACCGAAACCAAATGTTGCAAAAATATTTTCGCCATAAAATCGTGGCTCTAATTATGGCATCAAAACTTGAACTCTAGTTACAAAAAATACAAAATTTGTCTTTGCTTCAAAAGAATTACTGTCGAAGGTATACTATTTGGGCCACGAACTAGCACATCTGCAGTTTTCTTTCATGGTTGTTGAAAGCGAGTCTTTGTGAAGCGACGTCTCTCATTTAAATGTGCCAATCACAACTAGACTATCGCAACACCTCACGTCTGTGATTCACGGGTAGGGAACATCAAGGCACATATATTCAAAACTTTCTATTACTGACTACGATGCAGAACTGCAGATGTACACTTGGAGCACTGAATCAAATTAGGGCAAACCCCTGTTCTTGCGAAAAGAATTTTTCCCCAGTTTGTTTCAGTGCCTTACGTGCACAGCTGCAATTCTGCTTCATGGTTATCGGCAGCGTGTCTATGTGAAGAGCCCTATCCCAGTTTGACTGAGCCAATTACAACAACGTTCCTGCAACAACACACATCTGTGATTTGCCGGTAGAATCCCAAGGCTCGAAAGAGTTAAAATATCCCATCACTGACCACGCAGCAGAGCGTAGATGTGCACATATAGCAGCGAAACAAATTGGGTAAAATTATTTTCGCGGAAAACCTATATACTATTATCTGAGCAATTAGACCAGTGAAATCATGTTGAAATGGCGTCAATGTATTAACCAGGAAGGCTACTTAATACAACGTGAGGGGTCAAACTGTTTGCAGATGGCTGGAGGGGAAGCGGGTGATCGGCGGCTCGAGCGATGAGGTTGCTGCTGCTGCTGGTGGTGGCGGCGGAGGTGTCGCTGGCCACCCCTGGGGGCGCGGGAGAACAGGGGTGGCCAGGCAACGGCACGGCGGCTCCCCGGCCGCTGACAGTGCTGGGGTTGTTCGAGCTGAGCACCAGGCAGGGAGAGCGCGCTGAAGGACGCAGCGAGCTGGCAGCTGCCCGCCTCGCAGTCAGACACATCAACCAGCGCCGTCTGCTGCCGGGCTACCGCCTTAGACTGCTCACCAACGACACCAAGGTCAGTGCTCGACCACAGTGTTACCACGCATACTAGCTCCTATAAGTTGGTGTATGTGAGGTGGGTGAGACGGCCCTTTAAGGCCATGATTAGAAGTACGTAAATTTTGCAGATACATTCCAGGTCAGGTTGAACGCCAATTATGTCATGTCTGTGACTTGCTGGCGGCTGTTACGAAACGCGTTTGACTACTGCAAGCCAGTAGTAAATAAGGAAATAGTGAGAAGTGCTATCGCTTGCTACCTGCTTGTACGGTTATAAGCCAATAGATAATCGATTGTGGCCAGTGGGTGTATAGGACTGACAAGTCTAAGCTGCTGCCAGATGAATCCGCGAAATTGACGTACCTCTAGCCATGATCTTTCACTTATTTCAAACAATTGCAAATATCTCGAATTTTTTTAACCAAATGCTTTGAAACAATTTGAGACTTTGTACAGTCATACGATACACAGTTTTGCCAGAGCGTACCTTCCCATATCCCTTAAGAGCCGATGAGGGTGAAGTTATTTAAAGGGACAACACAGCGGTGTTGTCCGAGCCGGGATTTAAACCCAGGACATCTCGCATCGTATACCGGCACCGAACAGACGGTTAGTATTGGTTGTTCGCGGAAAAGTGAGCTATTTTGAAGAACGTCTTGTTTAGAATAATAATTTTAAAATATTATTTAGTAAGACCTCTGTGTTAACTTTTGAGCACAGTACAATCTAAACACACTGAGTTACTCAGATTGTTCTGGTTTTATTAAAACGAGGCAGGAAACAATGCATTATGAGAAAACAAAATAACTATAATTTTAAACGTACACAATTTATCCCGAATCACCTATGGCTTAATTCATTGCGGAAAATACGTTCCAATATACTATTGACATGATTGACGTTCTGTTTTTCGTCTGTTTCGTATTCCTATTTGACTAATTTAGTGATAAGTAGTGATTGTTGTTTCTCGCGGGAAAACTTGACCCTTTGTTTAGTTTCAACGAAATTCATCTTACCAAAAGATTACTGACTTTCACTTGTTTGGAAAGTCGTGACCCCATTTGGTTGAGCCAATAGGAATCCCGCTATTGTATTGTTTGATGCATATTATTAGTCTACAGTTAGCTACGTTGTGTAAGATGTAAATCACCCAATCATAGCAAAAAAAAAAAGAAAACAGTGTTTTCAAGGGTATTTTCGGGATATACCATTATCTCTAGTGATGGTACTGCCCAGTGATGTCGCGTGGAGTGTTCCACGATGCGTAGTGCTAAATAATGACTAGACACTGCTCTGAGTTGTCTGTGGTACCTTTCGACTGATAGAGGCAGGTGCACTTTCTTGTCAGTAGCGTACAACAGGAACGGTACGAGTTCTTCAGTAATAACCTCGGTTTCTGACAACACAACTGCAACATGCTCAAAGGATATATCCGGTCACAGTATATATTGTCTATATAGTAATATAGACGTGAAATGACGTGGCGGCTCATTTGATACGGGTGAACTTCACGGCTTATTGGCTGCCCGAGGTTGTTGATATCAGCCCCGTTTGTGTTTGGCTCCTGCATGTTAAGGCATGTTACCTTTTAGCCGTGGTTCCTTACGCTGATTGGCGGTAGGTGATTCCCCATGTTGTCGGCCAGCGAAGTCATTTTGCTGGCGTATGTAACTGAGTTTGCTGTCGTACTAGCTATTTCACTTTTTTATTCCTCAATATTCTGTGATTAGGTACTAATACCGCAATCCTTGAAGCACGACCACGCTAAAGGAATTTCTCACCAGCTTCTTTCAGTGACTTATATGCTAATCTGCAGCTCTGATTCATAGCCATTTTATGTATGTGTGTAAGGACGTTGGACCCGTAAAAATTCATAATTTTATATTTGTGTCGAACACTGTTCAAATTTTACAAATCAGATAAAATGTCATTTCCCCAAATAAAAAAAATTTGGTCCCATAGTTTTAGCATAAGCACCTATCAAAGTCACAAAATGGCAATTGCGGCGTAGCTAAAACAAATAATTAACTTGTAGAAACTAAATAATTCATGTTGATACTAAATGATATGTGAGCTACTTCAAGACACTTTTGTAAACACAAAGGAATAAATTTTTGTGTTTTTTAACAATTGAGTACTTTTTTGCATAACTTTGACTTTTGGCTACTACTGAAATTTTTAAAACTAACCTTTGTCAAATATGTCATGAAATGCACTGATACACTGACTTTCGGATCCTGTAATTTTCAATTTATTAGTTAATTATTTTTTTTATTTTATTTTGGCTACACCGCAATGGCCATTTTTGTGACTTTGATGAGTGATTGATGGTGAAATTTCGCGAATTCAATGGCCTGCATTTTAGAATTAAATATCCTATGCATAATCTAAGTCCGGAACATTTGTCCACTAGCTGCTACTCAGTGAACAGCAGACAATGAACGATTAGACAAGGCTTGAGTGTGCATAGGATATTTGATTCTGACATGCAGTTCATTGAATTCGCGAAATTTCCTCATATTGTGCATGTATATTTTCAGCTTAGCATCACATATCTTAGAAAATTTCTTCAGAATTTTACCAAAATTGGTACACATATACTACATACAAAGCTGTTTTGAACATTGTGTATTTCGTTCATACTGTATGCTTATTTTCAATATGGCGACCATTTTTTATTTTTAGCATAGTATCACATATCTTAGGAAATATCTTTCAGAATTGAAACAAACTTTGTACACATATACTACATAGAAAATAGTCTTCACTGGTGTTTATTTCGCTTTGTCTGTGTTCATATTTTTTAACTGGCGCCATTTTTTTAAATATTTTTAGCTTAGTATTACATATCTTAAGAAATATTTTTCTTAATTTCACCAGTCTTGGTACACATATACTACGTACAAAGCTGAATTGAATATTGTGTTTTTTAGTTCATCCTGAGTTCATATTTTCAAAATGACGTCAATTTTTATAGTTTTATCATAGTATTGTGTATCTTAAGAATATGTTTCAGAACTTGACCAAACTTGGTAAACATATACTACACACAAAGCTGACTTGACTTTTGTGTACTTCGTTTATCCTCTGTTTATTTTTTGATATTGCAGCAATTTCATTATTTTTAGCATTTTATAACATATCTGAAGGAAATATTTTTCAGAATTGTATCAAACTTATACGTATTTACTACGTATAAATCTGTCTTGCCTTTTGTGTATTTCACTCATCCTGTGTTCATATATGTAAGCAATGGTGGCCATTTTTATATTTTTAGCATTGAGTAATATATTTTTGGAAATATTTTCCAAAATTTTATCAAATTTAGTACTCGTACACTACATAAAAAATCTTACTTAAGTATTGGACACGTCGTTTACGTGTCTTGATATTTTCAAAGTGACGGCCTTGTTTATATATATTTTTAGCATAGTAGACATATATTGGGATATATTGTTTCAGAATTTCATCAAACTTGGTTCACATGTACCGCAAACAGACCTGATTTGACTTTTGTATATTCCATTCAACTGTCTGTAATATTTTGAAGACTGCGGCTATATTTATTATCATTATGATAGGAAGACATCTCAGAAAATTTTTCCTTGATTTATTAAACTGGTTACTTGCATATTACTTAGCAAGCTGACTTATCTTTAGTATATATCGTGTACCATACGTCTAAATCAGTATTGTCATTTACTATTCCTAGATAACGTAAACGGTTTTTACTTCCAGGGTTAATTGGCACCCACTTTGAGGAAAGTAGGCTTATCAGTTATTCTGGTAACTTCTTGTTTTTCACTATATGCCGGATGTAATTCTTTTTCGGAATTACTGCAATATAGCCATTTCTGGGTTTCTTAATTTGTTTCTTCGTAATTTTTGCTCATTTTCTCATAATTATTTCTTTTATGTGACTGTGTGTCTTCTGTTACTCAGCAACATTCGGCGGCAATGGCGCCTCCACGAAAATCTATAAAACATTTATTTATAAATTATTTACACAAGAGTTAAAGTGGTTGGGTGGCTGTAGTCAGAGGTAAGCACTTGTAATGAAACTAGTTATGGAATAATGCTTTGGGTGAGGATTACTTACGTTATCTAAATACGGTGGCTTAACTCTGCATAGTTACTGTACGGAATACTACACTGTTGTACTGCGCACTTTAGATAGGAGGGGAGCGGCTGTTTAGTTAATTAAATAAGTTTATATTCTACTCTATGATGGATGACCTTTGGACACCTTAGGCCTCACCGTTAGCGTGATGCCGGAGGCTGATGATGGAACGTTCGGTTAAGAACGGATGTCGGCATGTCGTGTGCCTCGACCCAGGACCATCCTGGCGAGCTGCAGCTCGATTCTCATTCGGGGCGACCGCGAGTTAACAGGAGTTCTAACTGGACTCCTGCTCGATCTAGCAAGAGATGTTTGAAATACAATTCTCATCTAGACCGAGCAGCGGTCTAACGGGACTTTTAACAGGACCGGCCTAGCGTAGGCACTGCGGGCTGCGGTAAGCAAGTTAGCAAACCTTGTTAGCGAGTCCGTGAGTTACATTTACAGAGGAACTGCCATATTTGTTTGAAATATTTGTGTGCGCCGACGAAGATTTTGGGATTTTGTATTCGAGGTGATCCATTCTAAAATTGGGCACCTACATTAAGTATAATTTTGCAAATGATTTGTGTATTATGTGTTCACATGGGCGTAAAAAAATACGCACTCTTGTAGTATCCATCGTGTACCTGGCACGATTACATACGTACGTTCGTAAATATATAGGCCTAGTTTGTTGATAGTAGGCCTAGCTATTGCATAAAATAATTCACTCAATATAAATTTACCAGCGAGTACAATAATGTTACAACAATATAAACATTCGTTACGCTCATGTAAGTAAACATTTCAATTTGTATGTTAGGTTGAGATAAACTGCTCCGTTATTCAAATTCGTTCGTGCAAACATAATGTTTTGTCAACAGCAATGTACCACTCGTGTTTAATTTCAGACATATTATACTTGAGTGTAAAATTATGTGATCCTATATCAAGTTGTTAAAAAAAGGCAAAGTTAAATTGTTAAAAAATAATGTCTCAGTACTAGGCCTACTGCATGTTTAGAGGTTAGAGACAGAGGTAAGTTATTGATTCTGATGAAAGTCATAACTGATACTTTATTAACCATAGAACAAAATATATTGTTATGGGTTTCGTCACAACGTAAACAAAACGACACATTTAATTATGCAAGCGTTTCAAAACACTCTATTAAGTTAATGAAATTTTGTACTTGAATTATAGTCATTGAACGTATGTATGCCATTGACATTGTCAAGTACAGAAAATCAGTCCGGTATAAACTCACCATCAGTTAATGTTCTTTCCAAGAATTTGTTAAAATCATAATGAAGATTATTCAGCAGTCGAAGCCCGCCACAGTTACAAAATCACGCACCAACTTCTTTGTCGATTGTCTTTTCTTTCTTTACAAAAGAGCACCGTTATTCTCTCATTGGCCAGCGAGCGAAGTCTTGCGCTTGGGTGCACTATAATTCACGGAACTCGCAGACAGCCTCGTACAGGGTGCCCGGTTATTCGCTTACATTTAACTGGGCCAGTTAAACCACGAAATGTAGCGGGATCCCACTAAACGAGAATCGTAACAATCCCGCTACAAGCGGTGAACACTGTTAGTGTAACGAGACCCCAGTTCAACGCCGATTTGAATGAGAATCGAGCTCCTGGTGACGGCTGGAAGGCTTGTAGATGGCAGACCCCGATTCCTCATATACCTACACTGCGTTATATTGCCACACTTCCGTGCACGTGGGGAGAATCGCTGAGACCCTTGTATTGTGCAACTACTGACCTGATTGCAGTGCCGTCGTCACTAGCACAGACTAAATAGTAATACAGACGTGAAATGGCGTGGCGGCTCGTTTGATACGGGCGAACTTGGCCGCTTATTGGCTGCCCGAGGTTGCTGATATCAGCCCGTGTATTTTTGGCTCCTGCATGTTACGGCAGGTTTCCTATTGGCCTGGTTGCCGGCTAGCAGGGTAGCCGCCTTACGCTGATTGGCGGTAGGTGTCTCCGCCATCTTCCTGGCCAGGGAAGCCATTTTGCTGGCGTGTGTGGCTGAGTTCGCTGTCCTACCTGCTGTTTCACTTCTGTATGCCTAAATATTCTGTGTCACTAGCTTGTCCTCCAGGCGAGGCTCTTGTTATTCATAACAGTAATTCCAACAATACACATAAGTATGTCATACACCTTTACTGCAAAAATCATTCAAAGAACTTTTTCTCTGAGTTTTAATTTTTCTTAATTTGTTATTAAAGAATAGTGTTATTTTCTAAGATATATTTCGGATTTTCTTCTTCTACTTTGTATTATTTTCATAAAATAAATTACTCTGTGGGTTTGTTCCCTTCTGCTTCATCCCGTCCAGTTGGGAACACTCCCTTATAAAGAGTTTTCCTAAATTCAGTACAGATATTTCGTCGCATGTTGTTCTCCATGAAAAATCATTCCATGTATTGACGACGTTTATCCAGGTAATCACTCCAAATAATGGATAACCCGACTGAGGGAAAGAAACAAATAACATGTTCAGGCAACTAAAATTTGCACTGACATGTCAATTTGAATTTAGGTATAGGCCTACTAGGTAACTGAATGAAACTGTGCAGAAAGTTAACACATTTACTTTAAAATACGGCTATTTCTACGTCCAGTAAGGGTTGATACCCTCGGAATAACTATAAAATTATCTGTGTGTGCTTGTGATTACATTTTTAGGCTGTTTATTTGTAGGTAAGGAAAAAATACTGTATAGTTATTCTGTATATTTATACCTTCTGTTGTCTCGGAGCAATATAAGATAGTGATTGGCTAAAACATTGCAAACTAGGAATCACAAATCAGTAATAACAAACCATCCATAGGCTCATATAGTCTTAGTTTAGATGAGTTGCTAGACGCACTAAATGCACAAAAAAGTCTGAAAACACCTTCAGCAGATAATATAAATACAGAGCTGATAAAATTCGCTCGCTCGAAATTTTTTCCACATATTATGTCAACTAGGCCTGTATTACTTTTTTGTCTGCAGATTTATTGTTTTACATTTTAGGACGTACATGTTTCTCATACTAGGTTAGTTGATTTTTTTTTTTTTGAAGTGACATAAAAGGTTTCCTCATAACAGTAACGACATGTAAAATGCAAGAGCTGTCCTGTTAAGGGGCTTACCTACCTACGTTTGAAAATGAGTTAAGGCAAGTTGCGATTATTTTTTGCGAAATTACTTAACTGGCATGAAACTTATGAACTTATGAAAATAATATAAAATCATGTCCCGGTAAGATAATCTAAGCATGAGATCATTAAGATAATTAAAAATGACTTCTTCATACTTCCGTATGTACGAAAATATAGGCCTACTAAACGGATTCGAAAGAGACAAAAATAAAACTACAAAGCACTGTACGTCTTGTCTTTCGCGTGTTACTCAGGGACCAGGGAAATTCAGGTTATTATTTGATTACAGAAGCTTACACTATCCTGTATACCAGAGAAAAATCTGTAATTCAATTGCCCACGAGACACTGTGTGACATCATTTACGTGTGGCAGATTGGTCACTCAGCCAAGGAACTTTAATTATATCTTAGCATTACTGATCATTAGCGACCGGAAGTTTTCGGGTGAAGATATTTGCACCTCTTTGCTCCAAAGCCTTACGAGTACATCTGCAGCTGGGGGCTGGTCGACCAGACCTCTCGCCTCCCACCAAGGCGATCCGGGTTCGATTCCCGGCGTGGTCGGTCCACGGATTTTTGCATGTGGGAATCGTGCCGGACGATGCCGTTGGTCGTTTTCTCGTGGATCTCCCGTCTTTCCCTGCCCTTACATTCCGGTGCTGTTCCACACTCACCTCATGTCACCCTTCACCAGCGCTCGGTGTTAAGTTTAGGTTAGATTGTTAGGTTAGTTTAAGTTATATTAAGTTAGATTAGGTTAGTTTATGTTAGATTAGGTTAGTTTAGGTTAGGCTAAGTTAAGTTAGTTTAGGCTAAGTTAGGTTAGTATAGGTTAGGTAACCTAACCTGTCCTAACCTAACATTAGGTTAGGTAAAGTTAGGGTACCTAACTTAACCTAGTCTAACCTAATTTAGCCTAATTAACCTAACTTAGCCTAACGTAACTTCAACTAATCTAATCCAACTTTAAACTAACTTAAATTAACCGAAAGAACCTAACAACCTAACCTAAACTAAGCTAAAAAAAACTAACCTAACAAAAAATTTGTTTACTTAGGACTACTATCTAAAATCTACTGTCTAAAATCAATAGTTTGGCCAGTACACGATAAGAAGTGATTCTTGATATTTACCGCGCAACGTTTAACTGTGACATGAGGCATATATGATTTGCGTATATAACACCGAGACACTGGGAATATTAAAAAAAAATCCAATTAACGTCCACAAAATCAGAGCTGCGGGTGTTTGCGGAAGGCCCGCTGAAACAAACCGGAGTAAAATCCTTTTCGTGAAAACTTCCTGTCCCTACCGATCGCGTATTATCATTAAATAATATGATGATACACCGCAAAAAAAAAAAAATGTGTCAACATACTCTTGAAAATGCTGTAGTTTCCCGCCACATGTATGATTTGATTGGGTGATACACGTCTGCCACTATGTAGCTGTCTGTAGACAAACAACAGGCATCATACATTACAATAAGTACAGGGAAAAGCCAGTGAGCTTTTAATAAGCTGAAAGTTTTGAAACGTTTAAACCCAACAAACAGTCAAATTTCCCCGCGACAAACCATAATCTCTAATTATCATATCTGATCATTTATGGTCATATCTGATCATATTACTACTATTTTTTTTAACATTTCTGGTCATATTTGAAAACATCCCTTTTTTTTATCATTTCTGATCATGTCTAATACGTCCTACGCGGCAGGCCACGACATTTTCAGCCAATAAGAGACGTCGAACGGTGATGTACAGCCTTGTGGAGTCTAGTCTGCTCGCTACAAGTAACGCGAATTTTGCACGTCGTATTTGATTTGCCCGCCAATGGGATGAGTAAATACATAAGACACCAGTAGAAATGAATAGAAGTGAAATTAGGAAGTGTGTATGGCTTGTGCAGAAGGTAAATGGCAAGTGTTCATCTGACGAATTCGTAGGTCAATGAATAAAAACTTGGTCAAATTTAATTTGCCCGCCAATGATATGAATAAATACGTAAGGCACCAGTAGAAAAGAATAGGGGTGAAAATAGGAGTTGTGCATTATATGTGGAGAAGGGAAAGAGGAAGTGTTTCTAGACCAGACCATATATACACGTGGAAGATGTAGGGAGTGCAGCCACTTCGAACGGCAAGAGCAGCAACGACAGTTTATTTTTTTCTCACGCCACGGGATTGGTCCTCCCCTCGTGTCTAGTGGAGGCGGAAGTTTGGATATTGGACAGCCGCCGCTGACAAGGTCGGACCAAGTCGCGGGGAATAAGATTTGTTCGATTTTCCGCGACGGCAACACGGATGAGGCGTCGGAGAGGAGACCCCAGGGAGAAGAAAAAAAAATAGAGGGAGATATATAGAGAGAAAGAGAGAGAACAATTCGGAAGGCCGTGAAAAGCGCAGCATGGGGGTGAGTGAAAAGAACGGGTGGCGAGGGATCATCCAAGAAGAGAATGAAAATATGGAGCGACAGAAAATATTCCTGAGATTCATCCTCCTTCACCACTTCTCGCACCTTCTCAACAAAATCGCATATATGTCAACATGGGAAAAGCGGCAGATGCGGGTGAGATCGAAACCTTCTTTAGGGCTGAAATAACGGGGGAAATATATTTCTTTGCGAAGTGCGTTCCGATTCCTGTCGTTTTGTGAAGTACCCATGTCGAAAATTTCAGATACAGTGTTTCTGAGGAAGTACGATTTCTTTTTCAACTTCAGCTGTTATTCACCCTGAACTTCTGTAGTTTCAAATTCTAGTACTTGTTTATTCATACTGTCATATTATTTCTGAAGTTCTGTAACAATTATGTTATAGTTAAATTAAATAAATTCTTACGGTACCTGTATACAAAGATGCTAACGTTTAGCAACACAAAATGATTAAACTAAAATATGAAAAAAAAAAAAAAAAAAAAACAATATATAAAGTCACCATCCGTGTATAGGAAAAAAAAAAACAAATCTACAAAAATTTATATTTTCAACCTTTTTTTTTTTTGTATTTCAATTTTTATATATAAGTCATATAAGTAGGTAACAAATGAGACAGTGCAGCTTAGATTCAAATGTATTTGCATAATGTGTCAACTTATAACGTGTTATATTATTATTGACAAATATTATGATATACTGTTCAGAATAATCTGAGCACTCTTTACAACTTACACTGAGTCAATACGTCTCTATTTTAACTATTTTAAATACAACAACTTCCGTGTAGCTGAAAACGAGTGTAAACACTTCATAACTCTCAAAATTTTACTTCTATAGCTTCAATAAAGACAGTTTCAAAATTGTTATATTTGTTGGGCAGTGCTCACTTTAAAGTGAATCACCTATAGGAACATAAGTAATTCCCTTACTTACAACAGCAATTGCTAAGTTGTTTCTAAAATTATATTATAGTTAGCACTACTCAAAATAAAACACAAGGTTACCTAAAAACATGTGGATTAAAATTAATTACTTAAGATACTGTTTATATTAGTTAGGAACCAAAGGTACGAAAATTACTGTAATCGCCATTTAATAAGCAATAAACTCTACAATCTTATAACTGTTAAGGTCAAGGTATTTAAAGTACACTTACTTGCGTAAGCTGCTGAAGAAATTAATCTGCTCGTAATCAGTAAATGCACATGCTTCTCCCCCCCCCCCTCCTTCTTCCACCTGAGTTACCATCTATTCCGTGTGAAGCTATTTGCTTGGAAAAATTACATTTCTTTACTCTACTTTGATACTAGCTGAAATAATTATTTCATTGTTATTCCTTACGGGATTATTTATTTGCCATCAGACACTGCAGTGTTTCTTGAATAATGATGAGTTTTTATGCAACTTCGTCCTACGTAGTGCTTGTGTTGTGGGAAGAGAACCGTCAATTTAAATAATTCGCTATAATGGATCAATGTGGATTGTCAGTGATCTTAAAACAAACATTATTCTTAGGAAAATCAGCTTAAAATCTTGTAAGTGTGTATTTTACAAAGTCAGTAGATCGTTATTGTATTTGTATTTAATTTTCAGTAATAGTGATAAAAAAATAATTCAAGTCAATTGAAAAAAATTGAAAATTTTAAAAAAATCCCTGACAACGTAACAAACATTAAGTACGTAAATATCAGTTCTTATGACAACTGTCAAGAAAGAAAGAAATGTGTTATTCCAGGCAACTTCAACTTTTTCTGTCCAGTATTCTGTTGCGTTTGTTCTGTCTAGTTCTGCAATAGCCAAAGACATTATGAAATAACTAGACTATTACGCTTATCTTTTGTTACACGACCAAGTTCAACGCAGACATATTTCAGACGAAGATAGGGAATTGTGTACTTTAGCCGGGAAGGGTTGGGGGGGGGATGCGATTTTTTTTTAACAAAAAAACTTTGGTATAGGATCTTGCATGTTATGGGCTGCAATATGGCGCCGTTCAATTTGGTCACACATAGAAATAGACCATCATCATTGGCTTTGCACCCCTTGAAAATACCACCTGCAACATATTTCAATGTTTTTATTAATACGATATGAACTCTTAAATTGTTACTTTCAGTATCACAATCCGTTGTTTGAATTTATTCAAGTTTGCGCATTTTTAAATATACTTTAACATGTAAATATTGTTTACATGATTTGTTTATGTTTTATTAACTGTTGGTTTGTTGGAATCCTTAATTGTTGTTCTTTTATTAGTTTTGTTTGGCGTCTCTTTCTGTTCCCCACGATCGGAGATAGAAGTAGAGCATTACAAATGTTAATATTGTACACCATAATAAACAATACCATTGTTTGCAGGTGTAAAATGTTACTGGTACACACCCTGTCACAATTTTTGGTCAACAAGCACAAAATTATTACAAAGCGAGGTGGCGCAATAGTGAGGACCAGGCTTCTATTTCCAGCTTTAGGCATGCTGATTTTTTTTTCTTTTCGTGGTTTCACAAATTCGTTCCTGGAGAATGCTGGGATATTTTCTTAACCAAGGCCATGACCAATTCATCTCCCAGTTTCTATCATCGTGTACATTCGTGTGTAACCGTATAAAATGACCTCGCTGTTGACGATACGTAAAACCCAATAATATAAATATGTGACAAACAAAATTAGTTGTGGCCTCTAAACTACGGAAGTCCCTACAACATAATTTTTGGGTTCCCACAAAAATATTTGGCAATGTGAAATCCCTACAATGTATAAATATTTTCCATTGCGCTATTGCCATTAATATTTTGCCATCGGAACGCATAATTGGTAAGTAGCGGAAATGCATTAACGTACCAAAATGGCGAGGCTGGATTTGAAAGCCGTGCTACAAAACAGACGCGAGAGAAAGCGCTAACCACCACCACACTTAAGGGTGTTCAAGTTATGAAATATTATTAGTTTTATAAACTGTACTTGTGAGTACATTTTACTCTAGAAAAACAATTGTAGGGGGTGTCGAAGTCAAAATTTGCATGTTTTGCTGCCATGTAAATAGTGAAAACCAACTGACCTACTTAAAGAAAATAATTCACTGTGAAATTTCATACAACGAGCTATGGAATAAAACATTAAAAAACATCCACAACGTAATATTTTGAACTTAAAAAAATTTGCAAAAGTACAGGGAAATAGTTGCAAATCCATTATTTTTTAAATACAAACACAGAGGGATTTTTAAATGTTATATTACGTAGCCCATAGTATGTAATTTCACTGTGAATTATTTCACGTATGTAAGTCAATTGGTTTTCACTATTTGCAAGGCAGCAGAACATGCAAATGTTGACTTTGACCCATCCTTCTGAGAAACCTATGCGAACTGAAATGGTTTTGTAAGAGGAAACTGCACTCACTAGTATAGTCTACAAAACTAACACTATTTCATATAAATATAAAATTATGACTTTGTCGCACTTGAACACCCTTAAGGCGCTTGCCTTGTGGCAGTGTGTTTGTTTGAGTGACACACAGTGCCAAGGGCACAAGACACAGAAATGGCATGCAGTGGTATCTTAGTACACTCGCCTGACTGACACTTTCAGTGGTGGCCCCATATTTTTATTGGTGGAAAGTTTTAAGTAAAATCCGATTCGCAATTCTATCGTAGATTCTCAAGAATCCCGTAAGTAGTCGTTTCGATATAATTACAGACACTGGCAATTCGCGGGAACAGTTTACTGTTTGTTGGGCTCCAACGTGATGTATATAACACTGAATGTTTCGTATCAACATTGGCTATCGTTTATTTGTAGCATTTTCTCTCTCTACAACAGGCCGTGTTAGAACTGTACAGCTTGGACACACAGCGTGTGTGATTTGTCCCAAAACTGTTCACACGTGTCACGGGTAATATAATACAGTTTATTGGAGACTATTTTAAACATTTTCACGATTTTCCAGTGTCTCTAGATATAATAGACTGAAAAATACTTTTTTTTTTTTTTTTTTAGATATTTTGGGGGTTTCCGAAATGGCCTTTCTAATCAACGTGATGTTCTGAAACTATCTTTTCAGTATCGTTTGATGTGTTTGTTCTTTTCGTAAATGCACACGTTAGAAACACGGTGAGAAGAATCTTAGGGGGATAAAAGAGTTCTGCTAGCACGCTGCAACGCTGTTTACAAGGCAGGAAGGCGGCCGTCGTAAAATTAGTTGTAAGCCACGCAATCAAGCCGCGAAAATATCGGTGCCCTCCAAAGCTAGCTGGTTCGTCCCCTGTGAAACCTGACGAGATACCGCGAGGTATGGGGGATGTGGAGAATGAAGGGGGAGGGGGGAGGGATTTCCGGCGATGTCGAAGAAGATAAAGATAAAGCTGTTTTCACAACAGAGCAACGTGACGCTGGCTTTTGGCGTCGGGAACATTGCACGTGTGGCTAACATTGGACTTGAAACTCATCGCTGGCAACGGATATGAATAAGAATAAAAGTTGTTTACAATTTAACACTCACGCAACTATTTTTCACTTTAGAAAGACGTTAAGAATCAATTTTATACCAAACACTGTTTTAAAAGCACCAGTATTTGTGTAAAATAATTAAATTTATTACGTAAGTTCGTTGGTAAGTAACCAATATATTGGTATTACTTTATTTATTTAAATTGTTGTGAACATAAGCAGATTATCGTTTCTTTTACCACGGTCACACTAGAGATCAAACATGTTCAGTTAAATACGTTCAGCAGCCATGCTTGATCGAGTTTAAAACTTAAAAATTTTTGCGAGGTTATACGACTATAAACTCAATGATCTTTGTAACCTCAACAGACATGGAACCTTACATGAACCATATCAAATTGTTACCACATCTACACTCAACATTCGTGACTGATTAATCCTCATATTGTGTCCAACTGAAATGCTGCAGCATGTAAAGAGGATATAATTATTTTACGCCTACAAGTTATTTAATTTAAAAAGTGCAGAATGTCGGACCGAAACTCAGCCATATTTGTTACACAGATCGTTATTCCAAGCAGCCAATAGGAGGGAAGTATAGAAGATATGTCGTTCGAAACTTCATATGAAACCAGTACCTCATGGAACCGCTCCTTAAAACTAAACATGTTTATGTCAAGTAGTATTGTGTCCAGTGTAACCGCGGCCTTTATTTTTCGCTCATGTTACAAAAAAAAGTTGACTAATGTCGCTTATGAAAATTCACCTGCTAGAGTAGGGTAGGTTATCTCAGTCACGTGGCAAGGTTTTGTCGATCAAGAGGATTTGATTAACCCTGCAATAATACTCAAGGTTTTAAAATGATGACAAATTAAAAATAAAAGACATATTGTCTACATGATAAATATTTTGCTAAATGATACATCCACAGTGCACTCTATACACATATTATCATGTTTATATTAAAATGTTATGTTAATTTTAGTGAACCTCCTTTGCGGTTGCAAACGGGAGGCTCAAAATACGTTAACTTTAATATATACCATACAAACAACACATAGTAAGAATGTTTCAATAGACCAGAAAAATAATAAATCCAAGCATGTGAAAAATGGATTGCCATGAAAACAGAGAATATTAGGTTTGCACATTTAATTTGAAATGTTCACAATTTTCAAAATGTTAATTTCATGGTTAAATACTGAACTCCAAATTTTAACAAAACAACTGCACACATTTCTCACTAAACTTTGTACGAATGAACATTTCAATATCATTTTGAGTTTATGAAAATAGTCAATTGACAATATGAAGTGGTGCACCAAAGGAGTTAAACAGTTTACGCAAATTTACAATAAAGTTCTTAAAAATACATATACTGTAACGAGCTCACAAAATTGCATCGGTGACGTATACTCCTGAGCAATAATAAGTCACGTCCATGGGCTCCAATATGATCGTTTCAAGTCACTAATCATGAAATTCAAACTAGCAAATAACTGCATACTAAATATGGAAAAGCGTCACAAATCACACCGCTCTAAGACTAAGGGTCATCACGGTGCATAATGCAAAAACACATTAAGAAAAAAAAACACTTTAAGAGGCAGCTCCAGTGTTTCAGGCGCATGTATGCAACCCGCATTAACCCCATATAAATCAAGGCGAATATTACCTTCACTATAGCAATATAAGTATTACACATATCAACAATGTCTTCGCGTTTTATGAAAGACACTACTATCATTATTAGTTTCGCTGCGTTCTGCAAAATTTAGTATAACAAACGGTTACGTTAAAAACCTAATACAAAAATAAAGTTTTGAAAAATTTATAGTCTACTGTTCGTTATACTTGACTTCGTCGAATGCAGCAAAAATAAGAACGACTGTGTCTTTCATAAAACGCGAAGATAATGTTGATATGTGTAATAATTTTATTGCTATAGCGAAGGTAATAACAGCCTTGATTTATCTCGGGTTAATGCGGGTTGCATACATGCGCCTGAAACACTGGAACGGAACATAGCAAACTTAGATCTCTACTCTATCCATTATAAGGTTGCAGCTAATTCATTCAAGTGGATGACAATAACATTCGTTCACAGCGTACATTTCATTTTAAATATTGGAAAAAATACAAAGTAACTGTGTTACAGCACAGTCACAACCAGAGGAATCAAGATATAATTAATTTGTTTTTAATTATTTAGTTAGCAACTTTTATTTCTGCTGCAACCTTAGAGTGCACGGAGCATAACATACTCTCAACCCAAACTGAATTGTCTAAAGACGGCGTTCGAAACACTGAATATAGTAATAAGGAAGATGTAAAGTTTCTTGTACCTTTCACACCAACCTCTAAGTTTACGAAAATCTGTAAACCGTGTCGTCTTACTATTAAACTGTGTTTCTTGGCGGTGTGTGATCGAAGGTGTCAAGTTTCTTGTACCTTTCACACCAACCTCTAAGTTTACGAAAATCTGTAAACCGTGTCGTACGGTGGGAATATAGCAATTGGAAATCCCAATTCGTATCCTAAACCGTAAGGCCCGTCCAAGGATAAGAATGACGCACTCGTGTTTCGATCTTCTTGGATCTCTTCAGGTAAGGGTAGGTTGCAGATTTCAGCAACCACCTTACGACACGGTTTACAGATTTTCGAAAACTTAGAGGTTGGCGTGAAAGGTACAAGAAACTTGACACCTTCGATTACACACCGCCAAGAAACGCAGTTTAATAGTAAGACGACACGGTTTACAGATTTTCGAAAACTTAGAAGTTGGCGTGAAAGGTACAAGAAACTTGACACCTTCGATTATACACCGCCAAGAAACACAGTTTAATAGTAAGACGACACAGTTTACAGATTTTTGTAAACTTAGAGGTTGGCGTGAAAGGTACAAGAAACTTGACACCTTCGATTACACACCGCCAAGAAACACAGTTTAATAGTAAGACGACACGGTTTACAGATTTTCGTAAACTTAGAGGTTGGCGTGAAAGGTACATGAAACTTGACACCTTCGATTACACACCGCCAA